>JABWTJ010000538.1:330796-413366 GCA_016801875.1 Solanum sitiens | reverse complement strand
TCTCGTTTCCCTAATTAGCATATAATTAGGTATAAAAGATGAGGAAACAACCCACTAATAACTCAAGTTAGCGCCTTCACAACCCCCAAGAATTGAAGTTATTAACATTAACCCACGAAATTGTATAATTATAGCAGGAATAGTCCCAAAACGCCCCTTTAAAACTTACCCAGAAATCCGCCCCAGACTGGGATTACGCAACCTGTGATGGCCCGTCGTGCCTGCGACGGTCCGTCCTGCAGGTTTGTCACAACCTTCAGAGACTCAATTTCCTTGATGAGTCTGAGACGGTCCGTCGTGCCTACGACGGTCCGTCCTGCACTTCCGTCACGACGGACAGAGAATTGCTCTCAGTACCCAATTCTCAAGAGTTGAAGTGTTTTGAAACGGAACCTCACAACGGTCCGTCATGTCTGTGACGGTCCGTCCTGCATGTCCGTCACAGACTTCAGAGAATTGCTCTCAGTACCCAATTCTCAAGAGTTGAAGTGTTTTGAAATGGAAACTCACAACGGTCCGTCATGTCTGTGACGGTCCGTCCTGCAGGTCCGTCACAGAGTTCAGAGAGTCGATTTCAGCACTCAAATATAAGAATTCCAAGTGTTTGGAATGAGACACCCTCGACGGTCCGTCGTGCCCATGACGGTCCGTCGTTGGATACGTCGTCTCAGACAGTTTTTCCAGAAATAAAATCTGCTGCTCAAAACGACTAAGCAGGTCGTTACACAAGACTAGGAGATATAAGGAGACCCATACCCGACATGCCGGACAGTCTCATCTCATGAGAGTTACGTGAACCTCCACCCTTCCCGAAAGAAGGAATCACCGCTCATAGCTAGCCCATCAGAGCTCAGTATAAAGTTCTATTTCATTCATCTCATACGTCATGGAAGCTGGCTTCTAGTATGAGGACATCATAGCTCATTAGATGATTTCTCATCTCATCATTTGTATTAAGTGTGTTAAGCTCAATACCTTCATTAGAGTGTTCATAGAGATGGGTCTCTTCATTATCTTACACTCTCATAGGTGAGTACGTTTTGGTAACGTTTACTTAGGCTCATTTGAGATTGCTCTCATCATTTACATTAGCCTCATATCAAGTTGTCACCACATTCATTATCATTTCCACATTTGCTTGTCATATTTACTCACCTCATATTACGTGAATGTTCATTTCATCATTTCATTGTTCATTTCATCATGTCATTGTTCATCTTAGGTTCACTTACTATGAACGTATGTTAGACTTATGTGTCTACACATACAAGCCATGAGGCTTCATTCATATTTCATCTTAGTGATTCATATCTTTCTAAGATTATGTGATACATGACTTATGCATCTTGTATGTATGCCAAGATCTCGGTTTCGATCTATGTAGGCAACATTAAGTTGAACATTTACTCACGTATGACTTATGTATCAATACGGAGATTTGGGCAAGGGAACCCAAGTTCGAACCCCTTGAACATCACTTAGTATTTATAATTTTATTTATTTATTTATTTAGTTCAGTCCGTGTGGGAAAATTGGGTCCCAACAACCACGCCTATTTTCTTCTTTATTTTTAATTTACTCACTTAGGGTCGAGAGGTTGTGGGATCGAACCCCCACAGCCTCTTTATTTTATTTTCATTTTCAAATGTTGACTTTTTGAGTTGACCGTGAGGTTGTGGGATCGAACCCCCACAGCCTCACTTTGTTTTTTTTTGTTTTTTTTTCTCCTTTCCGCCTAGAGGTCGTGGGTTCGATTCCCACGCCTCACAATCTTTTATTTTCTTTTTCTTTGAGTTCTGACTGAGGGGTTGTGGGTTCGAATCCCACTCCCCTCATTCATTTTATTCATTTATCCTTCCGCCTGCACCCAGGGTCGAACCCCCCAAGCCTCACCCATTTCCGTGAATCATTTCCGCACAAAGGTGAGGTCACGGGTTCAATTCCTAGTGGCCTCATTCTTTTATTTTGCATTAAATTTCCAGATTGTTATGCATTAACATTTAGACTAAAACTAACTTGTAAAATGCTGGAAATTTTGGTCACTTTTTAACTCATAAACATCAATATATTATTTAGTTCATAGGTTACGTTCATGGACCCGTTTAACATACTTTTAAGTGCATCTTGCATAAAATTATTGGCTATAAGATTGTTATTCAAATCAGCCACATTTTCTTTTTATGAGCATCATGATTTTCATGAGTTTATGTACGTAAATTAGCAACCACAACACTAACAATTTAGAGCATCAAGGCCGAGATCCTTGTCACGGTCACACACTTGCACACAATTGCACATAAGTCCGAACACATACATGGATTGTCATTTTCATAATTTAACGTACACCAACACATTCACATTCAGCACAAAACATCACACATTCCTAAATCTACCAGCAATCATACCAACCTACGAATTCATTGGGAGCTAGTGACAGGGACATGCAACGGGGAAAACAACCCTAGTTTTCGAGCCGAATATTCTGAATCCTAAGGGGTCTCTTGGGAAAGGAACCAAGAGGGAAGAAACCCATACCTTTTTGACGTTTTTACAATACACGACCTGCTGTCCAACCTCTCCAAACCACGCTCAAGTCCAACACTTCAACACCAATCGACGGAAGACTCCTCCCCTTTTCCTAACGTGATGGATTAACGTTGTTTTCTTAGATTTTTGTGTGAGTTCTTCAAGTGTGAAGAACTTCAATATATATTCTGTTCTTGAAGTTGTTTAGGAAGAGATAAAACGTGAGGGTGAATGGTGAAACGTGAGAGTGATGAAACGTGAGAGTGTGAGAGTTATTGTAAGTTTAGGAGTTTAGTTAGGACTTAGTCAATAGGGTTCTTGTTATATTAATAAAATCTGATTAACTTAACTAATACGTGAAAGGACCATTTTGCCCTTACAAAAAAAATCAGATTTTAAAATAATAATTGAACCCCTATTCGTTGCATCCGTTGGGGTTCGAACCCGAGTGACAACGTTTCGCGGAAATGGGTCATTTCGGGTCGACCTGACCCGAAAGGGTCTTTCATTTAATTTAATTAATTAAATAATTAATTTTTTAGGGTAATTATGATATTACCCTTGGCTTGGAAAAGACCATTTTACCCCTAGACCCTCAAAACTTAAAATTTCTTCTTTTTAAGTCCGGTAAAGACTCCTTCTATTAAATCTTCATTTTCGAGAGCCTTACTTGGTTGGTTCCAACCTTTCCAAGCTCAACTAACTCCCCAAGTTAGTTGGCTTGGTCGTAGTAAGGGTTCTGAGGTCTGGTTCTACGCGTATCAATCTGTGTGAACCTTGGTCTAATCGCAAGCATTCTTGACAACCTAAGTCTTGATCCTATTCATTTTTAGGGTTGTTACATTATTCCCCCTTAGGAACATTCGTCCCTGAATGACACTACCACTTGTCGTCGTAATGCCAGTCAGATCAATCGCAACAAATTACGGGGAGATAAGGAAACATAGGTTTAAGAGTAGAAAGTCTAACCTCAAGAGCTGAATAGGTGAGGGTAGCGGGCTCTCATGTCGGCCTCAGCCTCCCACGTAGCACCCTCAACAAGATGATTTCTCCACAATACCTTCACTGTGGCAATCTCATTGTTCCTCAGCCGCTTGACCTGTCTGTCTAAGATCTCAACAGGTACCTCCTCATAAGACAAGCCTTCACCAACCCCCAAACCTTCAACAGGTAGGATTGATGCTGGATCACCTAGGCACTTCTTCAACATAGAGACATGGAAGACTGGATCAACAGAAGCTAGTTCTGTAGGCAATGCCAACTCATAGGCCACCTCACCCACACGCTGTAGGATCTCATATGGCCCAACACACCTCGAACTCAGCTTCCCTTTTCTACCAAATCTCATCACCCCTTTCATAGGCGATATTTTCAAGTAAACCTGGTCACCAACCTCAAACTCTAAGGGCCGCTTTCTGTTATCAGCATATGACTTCTGCCGACTGTAAGAAGTAGTGAACCTGTCCCTAATCATCCTAACCTTCTCTAAGGCCTCATGAATGATCTCCGGCCCCAAAATGGATGACTCTCCAACCTCGAACCACCCAACTGGAGATCTACACCTCCTACCATACAGTGCCTCAAATGGTGTCATCCCAATGCTGGAGTGATAGCTATTATTATACGAGAACTCTATCAAAGGCAGATGGTCATCCCAGTTACCTCTGAAGTCAATCACACACGCTCTCAACATATCCTCCAATGTCTGTATGGTGCACTTTGCCTGCCCATCTGTCTGAGGGTGAAAGGTAGTGCTAAGCTTCACCTGCGTGCCCAAGCTTTTCTGGAAAGATCTCCAGAAATGAGAAGTAAACTGAGCTCCTCTGTCTGAAATAATAGACAAGGTAATCCCATGCCATCTCACAATCTCATCAATGTAGAGTCTCGCATAATCCTCGGCTCTGTAAGTAGACTTCATAGGGATAAAGTGGGCAGACTTAGTCAAACTGTCCACAATAACCCAGAAGAGTCATGTTGCCTCCTAGTCCTCGGAAGCCCAACCACGAAGTCCAAATTAATGGCCTCCCATTTCCAAGTCGGAACCTCAATAATCCGAGTCAGACCACCAGGCTTAAGATGCTCTGCCTTAACCTGCTGACAATTAGGACACTTGGCCACATATTCTGCAATGTCCTTCTTCATGCCATCCCACCAATAAATCTGCTTGAGATCATGATACATCTTGGTGGAACTTGGATGTATAGAATATTTGGAACCATGGGCCTCTGCAACAATCATGGTCCGCAGATCATTAACATCTGGCACACACAGTCCGTCCTGATACCTAAGTATGCTATCACCTCCCAAAGCGAAAGACTCATTCATCTTCATCAGCACTGAGTCCTTCAGCTCCATCAACACGGGATCTAGATGCTGACCCTGCTTGACTTCAACTACCAAGGATGATTCAGAACTAGGATGAACTGAAACATCCCCACTAGTGGAGTCAACCAAACGCACACCCAGTCTGGCCAGTCTGTGTACATCCTTCACCAGCTCCTTCTTTTCATCCTCAATGTGAGCTGTACTTCCCATGCTCATCCTGCTCAAAGCATCAGCTACAACATTAGCTTTACATGGATGGTAGTGCACATTCATGTCATAATCCTTCAATAGCTCCAACCATCTCCGTTGACGTAGATTCAACTCCCTCTGTGTGAACACGTACTGGAGACACTTATGGTCTGTGAACATATCTACATGCACTCCATACATATAATGCCTCCACAGCTTCAGTGCAAACACCACAGCTGCCAACTCCAGGTCATGAGTGGGATAATTCTTCTCATGAACCTTGAGCTGTCTGGATGCATAGGCTATCACCTTACCAACCTGCATAAGAACACAACCCAAACCAACCCTAGATGCATCACAATAAACAGTGTAATTCTCACCACACTTAGGCAAAGTAAGCACCGGGGCTGAAGTGAGTCTGTCCTTGAGCTACTGGAAACTCTTCTCACAAGTCTCCGTCCATTCAAACTTGGCTTTTTTCTTAGTCAAAGCTGTCAATGGGGAAGCAATGGAAGAAAAGCCCTCCACAAACCTGCGGTAGTAACCATCCAATCCCAAAAAGCTATGGACGTCAGTAGGAGTAAGAGGCTTTGGCCAGTTCTTCACAGCCTCAGTCTTCCTGGGATCCACCTCCACGCCCTGATCGGACACAACATGACCCAGGAAGGTCACTGATCTCAGCCAGAATTCACATTTGCTGAATTTGGCATACAACTGATGCTGTCTAAGTACCTGCAAGGTTAGTGTCAAATGTTGTTCATGCTCTTCCTTGGTCTAAGAGTAGATGAGAATGTCATCGATGAATACTATGATGAAGGAGTCAAGGTATTCACGGAAGACCCTGTTCATGAGATCCATAAATGAAGCAGGTGCATTCGTGAGACAAAATGACATGACTAAAAACTCATAGTGACCATAGAGGGTACGAAAGGCTGTTTTTGGGATATCTCCATCCCTGACCCTAAGCTGATGATATCCTGAACGAAGATCAATCTTAGAGAAGAAACTAGAACCTTGGAGTTGATCAAACAAATCATCTATTCTGGGGAGTGGGTACTTATTCTTTATAGTTACTTTGTTGAGCTGCCGATAATCGATACACATTCTAAGGGTCCTATCTTTCTGCTTTACAAACAACACTGGAGCGCCTCAAGAGGATATGCTCGGCTGAATGAAACCCTTGTCAGTGAGATCTTTTAACTGCAGCTTCAACTCTTTGAGTTCAGCTGGAGCCATTCTGTAAGGAGGAATTGAGATTGGTTTAGTATCGGGTTCTAAATCGATACCAAAGTCAATCTCTCGAAGGGGAGGGACTCCATGAAAAATCTTCAGGAAACACATCTAAGAACTCATTCACTACAGGTACTGAGTCTATGGGAGGAATTTCATGATCTAAATCATTAACACTCACAAGATGACACAATAATTCCTTGGACATCATTTTGTTGGCCTTAAGGTTAGAAATCAATGGGTTAGGAAGACTCGAGTTGTACCCCTCCCAGACTAACTCTTCTTCATTAGGAAAGCGGAATCTCACTACTCTACTACGACAGTCCAAGCAAGCATAACAACTGTGAAGCCAATCCATGCCAAGAATAACATCAAAATCATACATGGGTAACTCAACCAAGTTTGCACACATAGTCTTTCCACTAACAACTATTGGGCAATTCTTGTATACCCTATTAGTTCTTACATTCTCTTCTAAGGGTGTACTAACCACTATGGGATCATGCAGAACTTCAGGTAATATCTCAAAAGTAAGAGCAAGCAGAGGAGTTACAAAGGAAAGTGCAGACCCTGGATCAAGTAAAGTATAAACAGAAGTTGAGAATACTTGCAGCATACCTGTGACCACATCAGCGGACTTCTCCTGCTCCTCCTTGCCCTTCAGGGCATAGAACCTGTTCCTCTTAGGAGGCTCGGCCGCTGCTGCACCCTGTGGATTAGGCCTAGGCTAAGTATTACCTCCAGCCTGGCCTCTGTTCTGTGGACAGTCTCTGACCATGTGTCCACTCTTACCACAACCGAAGCAGGCATTAGTGCCCTGTTTGAATTCTCCACTATGGGCTCGGCCACACTTAGCACAATTCTTCTTAGGATGATGTATCTCACCTCCATTGACATTCTTCGGTTCAGGTCTGCCTCCTCTAGGTGTAGCACTCCTCTGAGGATTTGAATTCCCAGAACTCTGTTGCCCCTTTTTGAACCTTGGCTGCTCACGGACGCCAAAGTTGTTCCTGTGGCCTTCATGACTGGGTCCTGCCTGATCTTGAGGCCTAGGCCTACTAGCATCATGAACACCTCTTTTTCTGCGGCTGTCCTCTACTTGCTGGACATACACCATCAGCCTGGAAAGATCCATATTATCATGGAGCATCGCAGATCGACACTCCTCCTCCAGGTCTCCATTGATTCCAGTGAGGAACCTGCTCATCTCATCCATGCTGTTAGAAACCAGGGAAGTAGCATACTTGGATGTTTTCAACAAAGTTCAGTATTCTCCTCATTCTTGTTATTAAATATTAGGGAAAATAACATATCTTGACAGCTTGACAAACTTCAGGGAATACTCCCTAACTGTCATAGAGCCTTGTTTAAGGTTGATGAACTCCTCAACCTTGGCCTCCCTCATTTCCCTAGGAAAGAATCTCTCCAGAAATGCTGTTTTGAACAGCTCCCATGTGACTGACACTCCACCTAAGACAAGGCTATCTTGCCACATCTTGCACCAAGTCTGTGCAACATCCTTGAGCTGATAGGAAGACAACTCAGCCTTCTCAATATCAGTGGCCCCCATAGCCACCAGGATCTTATGCACCTCATCCACAAACTCCTGGGGATCCTCTGATGTCCTAGACCCTGTGAAAATAGGAGGATTCATCCTCAGAAATCCCTAAGCCTGTCAGCCATGCTACGAACCGGTGGCTTCTCCCTCTGAACATCCTGCCGGTTGACCTGGGCAGTCATACCCTAGGCCTGCATAGTAATGGCCTGTACCATCTGGGCCAGAGATGCCCTCACCTCAGCATCAGTCAACCCAACTGGATTAACTGGCATAGCCACTCCTTCAGCTGGAGCCTGGGGTGGAACTCGGTTGCCCCCAGCAGCTGCTCTTCCTCTCCTCTGACCAATAGCCCTCCTAGGGTTCATTCTCTGAAAACAACACAAATTAATGTTAGATATGCTCATAACACCAAGAATTCAGACATTCAGAAAAGTACGATAAGATCAGAAAAAGGGAAATTTTCCTACGCATCATGTAGTTCTAATTCAGGATAGTGGTGCACTTCACTACCATGACTTAGAAACTACTCAATTTGGTTGATGTAAACTTATTATTTTTGGAATTTAACCTAGTGCTCTGATACCAACTTTATCACGACTAGAATCTAGACCCCAGACGAGACCGGCGTCGTTGACCTCTCAGAAGTCGCAGACAAGCCTACTTACGTTATTCATACTTCACTTAGGTTAATTTTAGCGGAAAATTTGAAACTTTTGGCTCCTTAACATATTTGTTAAACATTTATAACATTTCATTATAGTTCACCATCAACAATCTAACATTAAGAGATAAGCAACTGAAAGAAATAGCTCAATAAATATTATGTGTATAATTGCCAAAATGGCACCAATACAAGGTCTAATTAAAAACAGGAAAGAAACGCTAGTGGAACATGCTCCACTAGCTCAACTCTAAAACTAAGCTAGAATGTAACACAGTAGCATCCTCGAAAGTATGAGGACCTACCAAACTCCGGATGAATGCTGACGTCTGGATAGCTGCAACGATGATCTTGTAGCTTTATCGCCCACCTGTGCCAGCACCTAAAATAGCATAGATGTATAGGGTTAGCACACACTTGTACTAAGTATGGGTATATGCAAGCACACACCAAGGACATGCATGAGAAAAGATAGCTCTTTCCTAACAACATGATTATTGGAAGTCAAGTCAGTGGACTTGCCAAATTAAGATCAGGAAAGTTTCCAAATTTGGATTAGGAAAGTCAATGAGCTTTCCAAATTTGGATTAGGAAAGTTATGCCATGAGAATAACATACATCATCATACTTTTCACATTTGCACACAGCACATAACATTTACACATAGCACATATCATATAGTATACAACACCTTTTGCATGTGGCACATAACTTCTTTAATGTCATTTATTCATATGCCATGAGACCTTGGAATCATGGGCTTATCATTAAGACCTCCCAGAAATGAGGGCTCAATATATGGGGCCTCAACTAGGGAGTCTTCATTAACAAACACAGAGTCTGCTTCATTCATTCATACGTATTTCATTTCATTTCATTCGTGAGCCAGTATAAACACCAGCTATGCCTAGGATATAGTTTAAGATTTTCATTAGGTTAGTTGTGCAATGACCAAGAATGACCTAATGTCATTACTTGAATCTAACTCACCTTTTGATTATCCTATCCTAACACCTTTGGTATCATTCATTTCATTATGTGCATCATTTGAGGCTGGCCTCATTCATTCATTGGGAACTTTAACTTTAATCGACATAGATCATGTGAGCATCATGAAATCCAGTGTCTCCCCCACACCGAAAAGAGGTGGAATCACCGGCCAAAGTGATCCAATAACATGCTAGCGCACATGGGAATCGAACCCCGCCAGATCCCTATATTGGCAGTATAGGTTCGAAGACTAGGAGATACAAGGAGACCCATACCCGGCATGCCGGACAGTCTCATCTCATGAGAGTTACGTGAACCTCCACCCTTCCCGAAAGAAGGCATCACTGCTCATAGCTAGCCCATCGGTGCTCAGTATAAAGTTCCATTTCATTTATCTCATACGTCATGGAAGCTGGCTTCTAGTATGAGGACATCATAGCTCATTAGATGATTTTTCATCTCATCATTAGTATTAAGTGTGTTAAGCTCAATACCTTCATTAGAGTGTTCATAGAGACGGGTCTCTTCATTATCTTACACCCTCATAGGTGAGTACGTTTTGGTAACATTTACTTAGGCTCATTTGAGATTGCTCTCATCATTTACATTAGCCTCATATCATGTTGTCACCACATTCATTATCATTTCCACATTTGCTTGTCATATTTACTCACCTCATATTACGTGAATGTTCATTTCATCATTTCATTGTTCATTTCATCATGTCATTGTTCATCTTAGGTTCACTTACTTTGAACGTATATTAGACTTATGTGTCTACACATACAAGCCATGAGGCTTCATTCATATTTCATCTAAGTGATTCATATCTTTCTAAGATTATGTGATACAAGACTTATGCATCTTGTATGTATGCCAAGATCTCGGTTTCGATCTATGTAGGCAACATTAAGTTGAACATTTACTCACGTATGACTTATGTATCAATACGGAGATTTGGGCAAGGGAACCCAAGTTCGAATCCCTTGAACATCACATAGTATTTATATTTTTTTTTTATTTTTTTTATTTATTTAGTTCGGTCCGTGTGGGAAAATTGGGTCCCAACAACCACGCCTATTTTCTTCTTTATTTTTAATTTACTCACTTAGGGCCGAGAGGTTGTGGGATCGAACCCCCACAACCTCTTTATTTTATTTTCCTTTTCAAATGTTGACTTTTTGAGTTGACCGTGAGGTTGTGGGATCTAACCCCCACAGCATCACTTTGTTTTTATTTTTTTTCTCCTTTCCGCCTAGAGGTCGTGGGTTCGATTCCCACGCCTCACAATCTTTTATTTTCTTTTTCTTTGAGTTCTGACCGAGGGGTTGTGGGTTCGAATCCCACTCCCCTCATTCATTTTATTCATTTATCCTTCCGCCTGCACCCAGGATCGAACCCCCCAACCCTCACCCATTTCCGTGAATCATTTCCGCACAAAGGTGAGGTCACAGGTTCAATTCCTAGTGGCCTCATTCTTCTATTTTGCATTAAATTTCCAAATTGTTATACATTAACATTTAGCCTAAAACTAACTTGTAAAATGCTGGAAATTTTGGTCACTTTTTAACTCATAAACATCAATATATTATTTAGTTCATAGGTTACGTTCATGGACCCGTTTAACATACTTTTATGTGCATTTTGCATAAAATTAATTGGCTATAAGATTGTTATTCAAATCAGCCACATTTCCTTTTTATGAACATCACGATTTTCATGAGTTTATGTACGTAAATTAGCAACCACAACACTAACAATTTAGAGCATCAAGGCCGAGACCCTTGTCACGGTCACACACTTGCACATAAGTCCGAACACATACATGGATTGTCATTTTCATAATTTAACGTACAGCAACACATTCACATTTAGCACAAAACATCACACATTTCTAAATCTACCAGCAATCATACCAACCTACGAATTCATTGGGAGCTAGTGAGAGGGACATGCAACGGGGAAAACAACCCAAGTTTTCGAGCCGAATATTCTGAATCCTAAGGGGTCTCTTGGGAAAGGGACCAAGAGGGAAAAAACCCATATCTTTTTGACGTTTTTACAATACACGACCTGCTGTCCAACCTCTCCAAACCACGCTCAAGTCCAACACTTCAACACAAATCGACAGAAGACTCCTCCCCTTTGCCTAACGTGATGGATTAACGTTGTTTTCTTAGATTTTTGTGTGACTTCTTCAAGTGTGAAGAACTTCAATATATATTCTGTTCTTGAAGTTGTTTAGGCAGAGAGAAAACGTGAGGGTGAATGATGAAACGTGAGAGTGATGAAACGTGAGAGTGTGAGAGTTATTGTAAGTTTAGGAGTTTAGTTAGGACTTAGTCAATAGGGTTCTTGTTATATTAATAAAATCTGATTAATTTAACTAATACGTGAAAGGACCATTTTGCCCTTACAAAAAAAATCATATTTTAAAACAATAATTGAACCCCTATTCGTTGCATCCGTTGGGGTTCGAACCCGGGTGACACCGTTTTGCGGAAACGCGTCATTTCGGGTCGACCCAACCCAAACGGGTCTTTCATTTAATTTAATTAATTAAATAATTAATTTTTTAGGGTAATTACGATATTACCCTTGCCTGGAAAATACCATTTTACCCCTAGACCCTCAAAACTTAAAATTTCTTCTTTTTAAGTCCGGTAAAGACTCCTTCGATTAAATCTTCATTTTCGAGAGCCTTACTTGGTTGGTTCCAACCTTTCCAAGCTCAACTAACTCCCCAAGTTAGTTGTCTTGGTCGTAGTAAGGATTCTGAGGTCTGGTTCTACGCGTATCAATCTGTGTGAACCTTGGTCTAATCGCAAGTATTCTTGACAACCTAAGTCTTGATCCTATTCATTTTTAGGGTTGTTACATTGTGAAAAAGTTTACTAACTATATTTTTCAAAGTAATGGTGTTTCTACTCTAGTACAAATTATATGCAAAATAGAGTGAATAAGTCCAAATACCAATTTGTATCATCTAGATACTAATTAAATTTAAGCAGTAGCATGAAATAAAGAAGGATTGAAGTTTTCCTAAAGTCTTATAGCCTCTCGAATAAAATTAAAGGCGTCCCCATACTGTTCTGCAAGACTCTACTAGACCTGTCCTTGTATGATGATCATTGAACCTAATGCTCTGATACCAAGTTTGTCACGACCCAAAACGAGTCATGCGTGGCACCCACACTTAACCTCCCAAGTAGGCGAACCAAGGAATCCAAACCCCAATATATGCCAATAATTCAAATACGAAAAACAAAAATAATGCGGAAGCTCCAAAACTTATTAAAGTATCATTTCCCAAAACCTGAAAGTCATCACATCAAGAACATCTAATCTCCATATACTAAGTCTAAGAATATCAAATACGCCAAAATAAAAGAATAAAATGTCATGTGTCTGAAAACATAGGACATCATGTCATGACCGAGATAATCCAACACAAGCTTGAATGAATAGCTTAGGAACTTGATATGCTTGAGACTGGCTAGAGCTGAGGGCAATTCGAAGATATTGGTACACTCGTTGCACTCTATAAAAGGAAAACAAAGAAAACACAAGTAGGGATCAGTACGAGGCAACATGTACTGAGTAGGTATCATCGGCCAACCCAAAATAGAAACTAATATACAATGAATGACACACCCGGAAATTTCCATAACCTATACTAGAGCTTAATATGTTGAATAATGATGGTTTTAGACCTAAATAAGTATAAATAACTTGTTTGATAAGTATACGGCAATAGGATTAAAGAAAATCCTTAACGTCCAGAAACTAGCGAAATTTAACTAGTTGACGTCCCTATGTTTAAAAAAGGTTTCGGAGGTTCAAATGAAGTCTAAAGCTTCTAAAAAGACTTTGTATAGATAGAATGTAGTATAGAGAGTCTAAACACACGATAACGACACCCCAAGGACCACCAGAAGGGTCCTTGGGAAGGACCCCAATGTTACATCAGGGGAGTACCCCCTAGAAGTAACATTACCTACTTGACCTCTCAGAGGTCTTATATAATCCCATAGTTATCATTTATCGCATTGAAATAGTAAATTTAGCGGAAAATTTAAAACTTTCTTAGCACATCATATGCTAGGACTTTACTTCATATATATAAACCATAAGTCATAATAGATATATAGACCTTAAGTCTCTTTGCCGTCTTAGACTCAACAACATTAGAGTACATTAGGACACGACCCATAAGACACATTACATAACTATATAATATTTAAAGACTTTACAATAAAGACATAAGTAGGAGATCCTTGAACTTAAGGATTCCTTTCATTAAGCTTGGGAATCATCTATCAAGCTCTTCAGCATTCAAGACATCCTTTAAGCATCCATAACCTACACTTTGTGTAAAAAGTAGAGAAGAATGGGATTAGTACAAGAATGCACTAAGTATGGCAACCATGCAAAAACATGCATTTAAAAGGGACATTTTCTTGAAATCATACTTCATGCCATTTTGAGTAAATCATCATAAAACCTTTACCCAATAGCATTTATATCAATCATATACTTCATATAAACATATTCAAAGGCCATACATCACATAAGATCACATATAGAATTTATTACATTTTTTAAGCCACTTTATAGTAAGCTACTTTTATGTTACAGTGAGCATTCTTTCCTACTATTCATTAACTTCCCAAGTAACCCTCTAGTGATACTTGGTGCAATGCATCACCTTAAGGTCACAAGTAAACATACATATAACCTACATGAAGCAACACATACCATCATAGGAGTATAGTACAACATATACATATTTAAGCCAAGACTAAAAAGGCATTACAGTGAACTCCTAACCATGATGCACATATACTTATTTTACTTCACATAGAACCTTATAAGACCTAATTCATGCCCCCAATCTAAGTCAATTAGTGCAATGTACATATAATTCCCCATAACCTCACACATACTTAATCAACCTATCATGAGACCACAAGACTTTACATCCAAGCCATTCTTCAACATAGTGAGAGAAAACACTTCATTTATGTCAAGCAAGACCTTCATCATATGTTCAATAAGATCAACATCATGCATATAGACTCATACCATGCACATCATCATAAGAAGTAGACCAATACTACAAAGTCATGCATAAAGAACATATACATAGTGACATGCATTAGAACACCTTCCTAAGACTTCCTAAGGAGCTACTTGTGCAATGTCTTGATGGGTTCATTACTTCCACCTATCCTAAGTAACCTCCCTTAAGTCATCCTAGTTAGGGTCCTAGTCATTTACTTCCATTGTCCATTTTACTTTAGGGAAACTATAGCCTTAACCGATACTAAGATCATAGGTGCTAAACATGGAATTTGGTGTTGTAGATCCTTACACCAAGGGAAGGTGGTCCTACCTAGCCAAGGTAGAACATTAACACATGCTAGCATATTACGTGATATCACTTGCTAGATCCTATGTGGCAAGCATAGTTTATGGAACTTGGGGGCAATCATGGAAATATCACTCTACACCCTTTTTGGGTCATGAGGCTATCCACCCTGTGAGGACCGTAGTGAACCCTACCTCCCCTATTTGGGAAAGTGTCACCCCCTCACATGAGGACCGTAGTGAACCCTACCTTCCCTATGTTGAAAATTGTCACCCCCTCATCTACAAGTTCACTCGGTGCTAAGCTAAATTCCCTTTATTGAAAAGGCCTTTATTATCATTTCTTTATAAAACATAGGTTTAGGAGAGTCATCCCCTCATATACTTAACTTATAGGTCATAGATGAGAGTTCATCAACCTAATTCATGCGAGAAACCCTTTCACATGTACATAGCATATGCATTAGCACTATCTAGTTAAGGATACACTTGAGCACATCTTTCAAAGTTTCATTATTGACTAGACCATCATTCATGTGTGTGTGTATACATATATGTGAGCAACCTTTCACATAACACTTAAGACCACACATGACCATACATCATATTCATACAAATAGAAACCAAAACTAGAACTATCCTATCAAGGTACACATGTGCAATGAATAGGCAAAGTCTCATACCCTTGCCCATACTAGTACACCTATCAAGTCATCCTATCTAAGATAACACATATCATATTTTCATAAACGTCATCTTAACATGCATAATAGTAGATACTAGTGAATATGAGAACTACCTTTCATTTAGACACCATGACCTCTACTACTTGTAACATGCATGTAAAGTGAGTGTGTGTACATTGGTCAACATGATGGCATAATGGATATCAATAAATCATTGAGGCAGCCACCCTCTTATACCACATTACACTTTCAAGTATAGACCACACAACACAATTTAGCATAGGAGACAATACAATCTTCATATTATACTTTAAGGCTCCTAACACTAGTTATTCACTCATTCACATAGGGGTACATGGGTAGGGGTCATCAACCATTAGCACCTAAACCATGGAAGCACCTACACATGATATTACATAACACTTTACATGCTGATAACAATAGTAACAGAACCTAGATTTACAACTCAAATAGAAGACTAGGCACAAGTTACACATAAGGTGATCATCATAATCACTTATCCATATATTCATCAATTTGCCTTCAAGGCCATGTTCAACACATATATAATGACATAAAGTAAACACCGCCATCATAAGTGGACCATACCACACAATACCCTACAAGGCTTTATCAACTACATTAATATAGAAAAGTAGAGGAGCCATTCTTACCAATTCATCAATCTTTGATCATCATTGATCAATACTCCTTTGTCATCATTTATACATTATAGAGCAGTAGCTATAAGTTCTTAAATCATAAACAAAACCATGTACAAGTCCTCACAAGAGCATGATTCAACTAGTGCACTATATCACATACATGGTAGAAAGTAGAGAGTTATAGATCATAAAGTAACTTCCCTAGTTTTGCTCATAAATAATCATGTATCAATAATATAATTTAGGGAAGTAGCTAAATAGATATAAATCAAATCTAAATCATGCTTCATCTACCCTAGAATTAAGATCACATAATGTTCATTACAACATTCAAATTGTAGGCTAGAACAACCTAGATCAATTCATGCAAGACCCCTTTTCTTTGATCATCAATACTTCATACCAACAATTCATTAATATCATCAATCTAAATAAGTAGTTAAGGACAACATAACCTAAACGAAATCCTACTACAATTTCCATAATGTCTAGATCACAGTGAACATGCTACTTTAGACATCACTGGAAAATAGAAGAATCATAGGTTAATCAACATTTATCAACATGAATCACTTATTTACAACTTATAAATAATATCCAATTAAGACAGTAGATACAACTAGCCCTACACTGTCACGACTGGAATCTAGACCCCAGACGAGACTGGCGTCGTTGACCTCTCAGAGGTCGCAGACAAGCCTACTTACGTCATTCTTACTTTACATAGGTTAATTTTTAGTGGAAAATTTGAAACTTTTTGTTTCTAAACATTTCTTACTAAATATTTCTAATACATTCGTAATTCGTTCAACATCAACCATCTAAATATTAAGAGATAATCAAATGAAAAAAATAGTCCAATAATATAATCGTATAATTGCCAAAATGGCATCCATACATAGTCTCAATAAAATAAGAAAGAAATGCTAGTGGAACATCCTCCACTAGCTAAACTCCTAAACTAAGCTAGAACATAAACAGTAGCATCCTCGAAAGCATGAGGACCTACCAAAACCAGATGAATGCTGGACCTCCGGATAACTGTAGCGATGATCCTGTAGCTCTTCCGTCCACCTGTGCCTGCACCTAAAATAGTAGAGTTTGTATAGGGTTAGTACACACTTGTACTAAGTATGGGTATATGCAAGCACACACCAAGGACATGCATGAGAAAGAATATCTCTTTCCTAACAACATGATTTTTGGAAGTCAAGTCAGTGGACTTGCCAAATTGAGATTAGGAAAGTTTCCAAATTTGGATTAGGAAAGTAAGTGAGCTTTCCAAATTTGGATTAGGAAAGTGATACCATGAGAATAACATACATAATCATACTTTTCACATTTGCACACAGCACATAACATTTACACATAGCACATTTCATATAGCATACAGTACATTTTACATGTAGCACATAACTTCTTTCATATCATTCATTCATATGCCATGAGACCTTGGAATCATGGACTTGACATTAAGACATCCCAGAAATGAGGGCTCAACATATGGGACCTCAACTAGGGAGTCTTCATTAGCAAACACAGAGTCTGCTTCATTCATTCATACGTACTTCATTTTATTTCGTTCATTGTCCAGTGTAACCACCAGTTATACCTAGGATGTAGTTTAAGACTTTCATTAGGTTCGTTGTGCAAGGACCAAGAATGACCTAATGTCATTACTTGAATCTAACTCACCTTTTGATTATCCTATCCTAACACCTTTGGTATTCATTCATTTCGTTATGTGCATCATTTGAGGCTGGCCTCATTTATTCATCGGGAACTTTAACTTTAACCGACATAGATCATATGAGCATCATGAAATCCAGTGTCGTCTCCCCCACATCGAAAAGAGGTGGAATCACCGGCCAAAGTGATCCAATAACATGCTAGCATATATGGGAATTTAACCCCGCCAGATCCCTATATTGGCAGTATAGGTTCGAAGACTAGGAGATATAAGGAGACCCATAACCGTCAAGCCGGACAGTCTCATCTCATGAGAGTTACGTGAACCTCCGCCCTTCCCGAAAGAAGGCATCAATCTCTCGAAGGGGAGGGACTCCAGGTAATCATCAGGAAACATATCTAAGAACTCATTCACTACAGGTAGTGAGTCTATGGAAGGAATGTCATGGTCTAAATCATTAACACTCACAAGATGACACAATAACCCCTTGGACATCATTTTATTGGCCTTAAGGTTAGAAATCAAGGGGTTAGGACGACTCGAATTGTGCCCCTCCCAGACTAACTCTTCTTCATTAGGAAAGCTAAATCTCACCACTCTACTACGACAGTCCAAGCAAGCATAACAATTGTGAAGCCAATCCATGCCAAGAATAACATCAAAATCATGCATGGGTAACTCAACCAGGTTTGCACACATAGTTTTACCACTCACAACTATTGGGCAACCTTTGTATACTCTATCAGTTCTTACATTCTCTCCTAAAGGTGTACTAACCACTATAGGATCATGTAGAACTTCAGGCAATACCTCAAAAGTAAGAGCAAGCAGAGGGGTTACAAAGGAAAGTGTAGACCCTGGATCAAGTAAAGCATAAACAGAAGTTGAGAACACTTGCAGCATATCTGTGACCACATCAGCGGACTTCTCCTGCTCTTCTCTGCCCTTCAGGGCATAGAACCTGTTCCTCTTAGGAGGCTCGGCTGCAGCTGCACCCTATGGATTAGGCCTAGGCTGAGTATTACCTCCAGCCTGGCCTCTGTTCTGTAGACAGTCTCTGACCATGTGTCCACTCTTACCACAACCGAAGCAGGCATTAGTGCCCTGTCTGCACTCTCTACTGTGAGCTCGGCCACACTTAGCACAATTCTTCTTAGTACGCTGCATCTCACCTCCATTTCCCTTCTTGGGCTCAGGTCTGCCTCCTTTAGGTGTAGCACTCCTCTGAGGATTAGAATTCCCAGAACTCTGTTGCCCCTTTTTGAACCTTGGCTCCTCACGGACGCCAAAGTTGTTTCTATGGCCTCCATGACTGGGTCCTGCCTGATCTTGAGGCCTGGGCCTCCTAGCATCACGAACACCTCTTTTATTGCGGCTGTCCTCTACCTGCTGGACATGCACCATCAACCTGGAAAGATCCATATTGTCATGGAGCATAGAAGATCGACACTCCTCCTCCAGGTCTCCATTGATTCCTGTGAGGAACCTGCTCATCTCATCCCTGCTGTTAGAAACGAGGGAAGTAGCATACCTGGGAGATTTCAACAAGGTTCAGTATTATTCTTATTCTTGCTATTAAATACTTAGGGAAAAACAACATACCTTGACAGCTTAACAAACTTCAGGGAATACTCCCTGACTGTCATGGAGCCTTGTTTGATGTTGATGAATTCCTCAACCTTGGCCTCCCTCATCTCCCTGGGAAAGAATCTCTCCAGAAATGCTGTCTTGAACAGGTCCCATGTGACTAGTACTCCACCTAAGACACGGCTATCTTGCCACATCTTGCACCAAGTCTGTGCTACATCCTTGAGCTGATAGGAAGCCAGCTCAGCCTTCTCAATGTCAGTGGCCCCCATAGCCACCAGGATCTTATGCACCTCATCTACAAACTCTTGAGGATCCTCCGATGTCTTAACCCCTGTGAAAATGGGAGGATTCGTCCTCGTGAAATCCCTCAGTCAGTCAGCCATGCTACGGACCGGTGGGTTCTCCCTCTGAATATCCTGTCTGTTGACCTTGGCAGTCATAGCCTGGGCCTGCATGGTAATGGCCTGTGCCATTTGGGCCAAAGATGCCCGCACCTCAGCATCAGTCAACCCAGCTGGGTTAACTGGTATGGCCACTCCTTCAGCTGGAGCCTAGGGTAGATCCTGATTATTCCTAGCAGCTGCTCCTCCTCTCCTGTGACCATTTCCTCTCCTAGTGTTTATTTTCTGGAAAAACAAAAAGGATTGATGTTAGACACGCTCATAACACCAAGAATTCAGACATTCAGAAAAGCACAATAAGATCAGAAGAAGGGAAATTTTCCTACGCATCATGCAGTCTCTAATCCAGGATAGTGGTGCACTTCACTACCATGACTTAGAAACTACTCAATGTGGTTGATGTGAACTTATTATTTTTGTAATTTAACCTAGTGCTCAGATACCAACTTTGTCACGACTGGAATCTAGATCCCAGACGAGACCGGCGTCGTTGACCTCTCAGAGGTCGCAGACAAGCCTACTTACGTCATTCTTACTTTACATAGGTTAATTTTTAGCGGAAAATTTGAAACTTTTTGTTTCTAAACATTTCTTACTAAACATTTCTAATACATTCGTAATTCGTTCAACATCAACCATCTAAACATTAAGAGATAATCAAATGAAAGAAATAGTCCAATAATATAATCGTATAATTGCCAAAATGGCATCCATACATAGTCTGAATAAAATAAGAAAGAAACGCTAGTGGAACATGCCCCACTAGCTCAACTCCTAAACTAAGCTAGAACATAAACAGTAGCATCCCCGAAAGTATGAGGACCTACCAAAACCGGATAAATGCTGGACGTCCGGATAACTGTAGCGATGATCCTGTAGCTCTACCGTCCACCTGTGCCTGCACCTAAAATAGTAGAGTTTGTATAGGGTTAGTACACACTTGTACTAAGTATGGGTATATGCAAGTACACACCAAGGACATTCATGAGAAAGAATAGCTCTTTCCTAACAACATGATTTTTGGAAGTCAAGTCAGTGGACTTGCCAAATTGAGATTAGGAAAGTTTCCAAATTTGGATTAGGAAAGTAAGTGAGCTTTCCAAATTTGGATTAGGAAAGTGATACCATGAGAATAACATACATCATCATACTTTTCACATTTGCACACAGCACATAACATTTACACATAGCACATTTCATATAGCATACAGTACATTTTACATGTAGCACATAACTTCTTTCATATCATTCATTCATATGCCATGAGACCTTGGAATCATGGACTTGACATTAAGACATCCCAGAAATGAGGGCTCAACATATGGGACCTCAACTAGGGAGTCTTCATTAGCAAACACAGAGTCTGCTTCATTCATTCATACGTACTTCATTTTATTTCGTTCATTGTCCAGTGTAACCACCAGTTATACCTAGGATGTAGTTTAAGACTTTCATTAGGTTCGTTGTGCAAGGACCAAGAATGACCTAATGTCATTACTTGAATCTAACTCACCTTTCGATTATCCTATCCTAACACCTTTGGTATTCATTCATTTCGTTATGTGCATCATTTGAGGCTGGCCTCATTTATTCATTGGGAACTTTAACTTTAACCGACATAGATCATATGAGCATCATGAAATCCAGTGTCTCCCCCACACCGAAAAGAGGTGGAATCACCAGCCAAAGTGATCCAATAACATGCTAGCATATATGGGAATTTAACCCCGCCAGATCCCTATATTGGCAGTATAGGTTCGAAGACTAGGAGATATAAGGAGACCCATACCCGGCAAGCCGGACAGTCTCATCTCATGAGAGTTACGTGAACCTCCGCCCTTCCCAAAAGAAGGCATCACCGCTCATAGCTAGTCTATCGGTGCTCAGTATAAAGTTCCATTTCATTCATCTCATACGTCATGGAAGCTGGCTTCTAGTATGAGGACATCATAGCTCATTAGATGATTTCTCATCTCATCATTCGTATTGAGTGTGTTAAGCTCAATACTCTCAGTAGAGTGTTCATAGAGACTTGTCTCTTCATTATCTTACATCCTCATAGGTGAGTACGTGTTGGTCATTTACTTAGGCTCATTTGAGATTACTCTCATCATTTACATTAGCCTCATATCATGTTGTCACCACATTCATTATCATTAGCCCCTTTGCTTTTTCATAGTTACTCACCTTTTATTATGTGAATGTTCATTTCATCATTTCATTGTTCATCTCATCATATGCCAATGCACTTGGCCATTTAGTGTATTTACACTCATACTTAACCCTTCTAGGGTTCATCATTTCATTTCATACATCTTAGGTTCACTTACTTTTGAACGTATGTTAGACTTATGAGTCTATACACACAAGCCATGAGGCTTCATTCATAGTTCGTTAAGTAATTCTTACATTCCTAAGATTATGTTGAACAAGACTTATGTATCTTGTATTTATGTCAAGATCTTGAATTACATCTTTCACGTATGATTTATGTATCAATACGGAAATTTGGGCAAGGAATCCCAAGTCTTGAATCAATTGGATATCATTTACATTTTTAATTGATTTTATTCTAATATTCATAACATTTTAAACTCTAAGTCAAATCACAATATTTAATTTGAAGGCTTACTTTTCTATTTTAAATCTCTCTTGCATTGGCCGATGGGTTGTGGGTTCGAGTCCCCACAACCCCACTTTTTATTTTTCATTAGCATGATATTCTCCTATTCTTTCTTAAACCAAGAGGTTGTGGGATCAAACCACCACAGCCTCTTTTATTTTTCTCTTAATTTCGCCCAAGTAAGGAGGTTGTGGGTTCGAACCCCCACAGCCTCCTTTCTTTTAATAAATTTTCGCTAAGGGCTGTGAGGTGGTGGGTTCGAACCCCCACAGCCCCATAATTATATTTTTAATATTTTCTCTAAGTTAGGAGCATGTACAGTGAGGTCATGGGATCGAACCCCCATGGCCTCACTTGTTTTATCATTTAATTTTCGCGGGCAGTAGCTAAGGGGTTCGAATCCCCTTAGCCCCAACACCTTTTTCTTTTTAGTTTCCATTCTACTCTTCATGAATTCTGACCGAGGGGT
The DNA here is from genome assembly GCA_016801875.1 of Solanum sitiens. NCBI lineage: Eukaryota > Viridiplantae > Streptophyta > Magnoliopsida > Solanales > Solanaceae > Solanum > Solanum sitiens. Next base: position 390,393 of record JABWTJ010000538.1, on the reverse strand, counting down.
GGTGGGTTCGAATCCCACTCCCCTTATTAATTTTTCTCTTATTCATACCCTTGCTCAGACCCAGGATCGAACCCCCCAGCCCTCACCCTTTGCCGTGTCTATTTCGCCCAAGGATGAGGTCACGGGTTCAATTCCTAGTGGCCTCATTCTTTTATATTTTTTTTTTTGTAAATTTTCCAGGTTCAAAAGCATTTATATTTAGTCAATATTAACTTGTACAATGCTGGAAATTTTAGTTACTTTTAACTCATAACATCAATGTTTTACTTAGTTCATAAATTCTTTCATAATTCCACTTCAACGTATTTTTAAGTGCATCCTTCAGAAAACTTATTGGCTATCAAATCCTTGTTCAAGTCAGCCACATTTCTTCTTTATGAACATCACAATCTTCATGAGTTTGGGTACGTAAATTAAGAAGCACAACATTAGCAATTTTAAGCCTCAAGGCCGAGACTCCAAATATGGCATACAATTTTTTCTTAATTTCGAACACACACATGGTTTGTCTTTTCATAAATTAACGTACATTCAACACATTAACATTCAGCACAAACATCACATAATCCTAAGTCTACCAGCATTCATACGAACCTACATTCGTTGGGAGCTAATGACAGGGACATGCAATGGGGAAACAACCTTAGTTTTTGAGCCGAATATACTGAGTCCTAGGGGTCTCTTGGGAAAGGGACCAAGAGTAAGAAGACCCATACCTTTGTTTTCTTGTTAAATCTCCAGAATTCTGCCCAAGAACCTCTCCAAGAATCAGTCCAAACACCCACACTCACACCTCACCCGACTAGCGTAGTATGCTTTGCTTAACGTTACCGAATTACTTTCTCTTTTGTGTTTTGCTTGTGAATTCTTCAAGCATGAAGAATTTTTGTTTTCTTTCTGACTTTTGTTCACGTTTGCAGCCAGAGAGAGTGTGAGAAAGAGAGCGATTAGTCGTGAAATAGAGAGTGAAATCGTGCAAGAGAGAGTGGGGGAAATGGGAGATAGAAGTCTAGTAGAAGTAGGACTTTGTGGGTATGAATTAGTCAACTTAATAATTAATCAAAATTAATAAAAAATCTGATTTTTTTTCCCTAAATCAGCTAATATTAATTATTTATTAAAAACTAAGTTAACACATTAAAATAAAAGCAAGTTAAATCTTGCTTCTAGTGGGGCTCAAACCCGAGTGACCCCCATTTGCGAAAATGGGTCACTTCGGGTTGCCCCACCCGAAATCCCTTACTTATTTAACTTAATTAATTAAATAGTTAATTTCTCAGGGTAATTACAATACTACCCTTGGCCTGGAAAAGACCATTTTACCCTTGGACCCTCAAAACTTAAAATTTCTTCTTTTGAGTTCGGTAAAAACTCTTTCGATTAAATCTTCATTTTCGCGTGCCTCACGTGGTTGGTTCCAACCTTTCCAAGCTCAATTAACTCCCCAAGTTAGTTGGCTTGGTCGTAGTAAGGGTTATGAGGTCTGGTTCTTCGCGTATCAATACGTGTGGACCTTGGTCTAATCACAAGCATTCTTGAAAAACATAAGTCTTGATCCTATTCATTTTTAGGGTTGTTACATACACAATCGAATTCCACATTAAATCATTAAAAGGCCAATGTTACAGTGAATTATGGAAACTAAGCTAAGCATGTTCAAATCTTCATACATTGATCCACATGGATTCTTCATCATCAATTCAACATCAAGTCACGTAAATAAAAGTAGATATAACCACTTCAACGTAATAGAATCACAATTCAATCGATAACAAGTCAATATCACAAAGCCCATGCAAGGACTAAATGAAGTATGGAAGGGACATGGGTTCATCATGCAATTGGAGTCAAAATCACGTTAAAACCACTGTATTAGCTTGAATTCATCATTATTTAATCATTCAAAACATTTTTAGAAAGAACCCATGGATAGATTGAAGAAGAAGAACTTTGATCATATAAATCTTTGAAATTAACTCTCTAGATGGAAGGATAACTAGAGATAAAGGATAACCATACCTTTATATACATGAAGACCTCTAAAACTCGGTTAATAAATTATGAAAATCCAAGCTCCAAGCTGTTCTTGAGCTTCAACAACAATGGAGGTTTCTAGAGAGAAGATTTTTGGTGGGAAAGGTTCAATTTCGTGAGAGGGGATTGGGAATGGGTTCTTCACGTGTTTGATCCTTTATATACACCCAAATATAGGTAATTAATCTATTATAGTAAGTTTAGGAAGTGGGGTGAATTTACCATTCACCCCTTGATTAAAACAGTCGCAAGACAGTGATTGCAGGCCACAAACGACGGATGACAGTCTACTGGGCGTTGGTCAATCGACTGGCCGTTGTTTGGTTCAGTCGATTGGACCTTGGCCTAATTATGGGTTGAGACTTGCCTAGGCTAAGTATCAATCGACGAGACCTCACCTACGGGCCGTTGGTTTACCAACTAGTCGTCTTTTGGTCCGTCGTTTGACACTGCCAAGGCAGTGTCTCGACCAGCCTTGGGTCCTTCTTTTAGGCCTTTTTGTGGAGCCCTTTTGATGTTGTACCCAGACGTTTCCCACATAAATACAGCCCTTAACAAGTTTTAGACATACCACATGAGTTTCACCCAAAACAAATACTCGCAACACGTCCAAACATGCAAGGCCCCATCAAGACACACACATGCATGTCTCGAGGCTATCTTTCAAACGTCTTGGGCGTTCTTGGACGTTTGACCTCCAAAATTCTAGAAACTTCATATAATACCATTAAAAATAATTATAACTCATTTTAAGACTTCATAAGCTCATTTGATACACATATAATCACATATAGACATATGAGGCACATAAGTGACTAATCGTCAAACGTCTCGATCGTGCCTTGACGTTTGACTTCCAAATCACCTCAAACTTTATACACTGCCTCTACACCATATTATAAGACATATTAGGAAATTAGAACCTTAAGACAAACACGTTAGGCTCTAGACACCCTAACTCATCTTGGGGGTCTTACACCCAACATGGGTGGGCAGGCTGCCAAAGCAGTCTACGAAAGTCAAGAATCGGAGGGCTACTATACGATGCGCAGACAAAACGGAACTTACTGCCTCAAATTATTTTTGGAAAATAAAATGCATGTTGGCCCCGTGACGTGGCGACATTTCCCAGATTTGTAAAATGTCGTATTTTGGGTGTTTTGACTTCACAAATAAACCCATTTAAGTGAGGGGTCTTTTGGGTAATTTAATGGGTGACTATATAATCTATTAGGGTCAGCTTTAGGTCAATTTTATCACTCAAATAAAGTCCCACAAGTTGAAATCAAAAATCTCTCTCTCTCTCAAATTCTATCCTCCTCCAAAACTCCATTGAAGGCCATTAGAGCTCCAAGAAGAAGATCAAACCTTCAAGTTTTTCAACCCAATTTCGTGGATTTCTAATCTACAAGGTATGTTTTATTTCACTCTTGTGAATCCTTTTCCCAAGAGGTCCTTCAAAAGATGATTTCTAAATCCCCTAAAACAATGATTTTACTGCTCACATGGGTCTTCTTTCTAAAATAAAATTGTGAGTTAATTGTGATGAATTATGATGAATTAATGTTGTTTAAGTATGAGTTAGTTGTTAAATGATGAATTCCTATGAGTTTTCCCTTGACCCATGTCTTTTCCCTAAATCCCTAATTTCTTGGATTGATTAAGGTGAATTGATGAGGGTGATGAACATGTCACTTATTTACTTTGATTTTAGTTATGTTAATACTTCATGAATTGCCCTATTTCATATGCGGGTTGTGAGTTCTTGGGTATTGAAGTATGAAGTACCATGAAGGGCAATGAGGTATGATCTTGATTCTCCTTTGATCTCAATTATGCAAGGTGAAATCTACTTATGCGATAATGATGCTATACCTAATTGTGTTGTTGTGATGTTGGTGACAAGGATTCCTCATCCCTAACCCTAGATCTATGAATTGGCTATGAAGTACGTAATTATGTTGTGGTATTATCATTATATGATTGAATGTAGTTTCTCATAATTATAATGTTTGGTCTAAAAGTGAAAGGATAGTTCTCACTTATGATCACCTATGAGCACCTAAGGGTCTAGAAGAGGCATATGAACTCGGATGATGATATATGATGATTACTAAAGGGAATAATTGCATAGCACCGAAAGGGCATGAAACTGAGATGGAGGTCTCAAGTTAGTAAGTTCGGCCTCCCACATGGGTTTCTTCACGTTAGTAAGTCCGGATTCCAAATATATGTGTTGTCACATGATATGGAAACCCTCACGTTAGTAAGTCAAGGTTTCTAGAAGTAATATCCTTGTCCCTTAACTATGTGCCCGCATAGGACTCTTGCTTAGTGGATCCACCTACATAGCTACGTATGAATGGTTACACCTTAGGCAAGTGTTAATCCTCTCTTTTCGGTGTGGGAGTAGAACACCGGATTCCATCTAGCTCACATGGTCTCATGTCGGTTATGGTACTTATTTCCCTAAAGTAAAGGTATGAACAAGTTATGTATGTGAACTTCTATTAGGGTCGTCTTAAAGGTTACTACATTGTGTGAGGGAGGGTATGGGACTTCTCTTACAGATTGCACATGTGCGATCCTATAGGATTGTTGTAGTAGTGTTCTATTATGATTATGATTATGTTTATGATTATGTTGATAAGCTATGATTAGTATTGGTATAAGAAGTATGTTATATATGAGAATATGTTGTAAGTATGAAATGGGTTTCTTAATGTGATACTTTGCTTTGAACATGGTTATGGGGCTTTATTCTTGGCATTGCACAAGTGTTGCTTGAGTTACTTATATGTTGATATGATTATGATGTTCCTTATGTCTGTATATTGAATTGTTGGTCATTGTGCATAGTTTTGACTAAATGGTGTTTTTGCTTATGCATTAACGATTTTTATGCATAGGGACCATACTTAGTACATGTGGTTTGAACTAACCCATATTTCTTCCATTTTCCCCCCAAACATTGTAGGTTCGGGCCGTTGAGGTATCATTGAGGCTAAAGCAAGAAGGCTTGGACTAGAATCTCCAAGTTTTGGTATGCCCTCTAGTTCGTGGATGCTACCACACACTCTATTTTAGTAGTACTTGTATTTTCTAGTAGACATTCATTACTTTCCTATTAGTGAAGATAATGATGTAATCCCTATGTGGCAACTATGAATTTGTATAAGATCTTTTCCCGGATTGTTTGACTTCGTTTAGATGGTTTATATGAGACAAAGTATTAGTCTAAATTTGCGTTCTTATGATCTATTGCGAGAAGCCTATGTATGCTTCCTATGTAGAGGTCTATGTAAACCTCCGTGCTATATAAGCAAAAGTTTTAATTTTTCTGCAATTATTACTTATGATTTGCTATGATGAATGCTAAGAGGCTTGTTTTAGTCCTCATAGAGGACGACAACGCCGGTTACGCCTAGTGGTACTTTGGGTCGTAACAAACTTTGTATCAGAGCTTGATGTTAAATCTTCTTAGGATTTATGTCTCATTAAACCACGTCTATGTAGTGTCTTATTCATAATTGTGAAGCGCGCCACACCTATGAATGAGAGACTATGTGATGCTTAGGAACTTTCACTCTCTTGTTATTCCTTATTCCTGCCTAAGAGCCTTAAATCTATCTAGTCCTTTCTTCTAATCCTTTATTTGTGCTTATAGGCAATGAATACAAGAAGGAACAATGCTCGAAGGGCCAGAGAGGAGAATTTGAATGAGGCAGTTCCCCCTAAAGCCTCTCAAAACCCTAAAGTTCCTTATGAAGAAAGGTTTATGTCTAATGTTAAGATATGTCTAATATTGAGATAAGGTCGGCCATTCATAGCTTGACTCAAGTGTTGGCTACCCAAGTTGCTAGGGATACAAGGGTACAAGTGAACCCCAATGCTAATACCACCGCTTCAAGGATTAGGGACTTCACAAGGATGAATCCCCTACTTTCTATGGTTCTAAGGTGGAGGAGGACCCACAAGGGTTCATTGATGAAGTGTTAAAGGTTCTTGATGCTATGGGTGTTTCTTCTCAAGAAAAGGTGAAATTAGCCGCCTACCAACTCAAAGATGTAGCTCAAATGTGGTATGATGTGAAGCCGGTTGTAGAAGGCCGGATTAATTGGGGAGCTTTCAAAATGGCTTTCCTTGATAGATTCTTTCCCTTGGAAATAAGGGAGAGGAAAATGCAATAATTCATTAACCTTCGTCAAGGGGGTATGAGCGTGAAAATGTATAGCCTCAAATTCACTCAACTATCAAAGCATGCTCCTACTATGGTTGTGGATTCTAGGGCCAAGATGAACAAATTTGTCATGGGGATATCCGATCTTGTAGTTAATAAATGTAGGTCGGCTATGTTGATTTCTAGCATGGACATCTCTCGTCTTATGGTTCATGGCGTGCAAATTGAGTAACAAAAGCTTAAACAAGTTGGTAGGGAGTTGAAGAAGGTGAGAACCGAAGAGCGGAATTCTTCTAAGAATAGGAATGAGGTTAAATACAAACCAAGGTTCAAGAAGAGGTTTTCTAATCAAGGATCTTCTAGTGCTCCAAGAGCCAATAAGAGTAAGGTGCCTACTCCCAAGCCCCAAAAGGGAAAAAGTGGTCGTTCTTATGTTGATTGGCCTCTTTGTTCTAAATGTGGTAGAAGGCATGATGGCAAATATCTTGTGGGCATGGGTAATTGATATAATTGTGCAAGAGTTGTCACATGAAGAAAGATTGACATTTGATGAAGATTCAAGGAGGGGAAAATGCTCAAGCTCAAGCAAGTGCTCGAAACCCGGATGCTCCTCCTCTCCAATCCTGAAGTGGTCAAGAGAGCTCACCGGACGTGGTCACCGGTATGTTAAAATTATTTTCCTTTTATGTATATGCTTTATTGGATCCAGGGGCTACTTTGTCATTTGTGACCCCTCTTGTAGCCATGAGATTTGATATGCTACCCGACATTTTAGATGAGCCTTTCTCGGTTTCTACCCCGGTGGGTGATTCCGTAGTGGTGAAAAGGCTATATAAAGGGTGTCCTATTTCCTTGCCCAATAGAGTTATGTTGGTTGACTTTATGGAACTTGATATGCTAGATTTCGATATTATATTGGGAATGGATTGGTTGTATGCGTGTTTTGCTTCTATTGATTGTAGGTCAAGGGTGGTCAAATTTCAATTTCCAAATGAACCCGTTTTTTAGTGGAAGGGAGGAAACTCAAATCCTAGGGGTAAGATCATTTCGTGTCTAAAAGCTTGCAAGTTGATTGCAAATGGTTGTCTCTATCACATAGTAAGAGTTATGGATCTTGAATATGAGGTCCCTCCCATAGAGTCGGTACCCGTGGTGAGGGCGTTTCCGGAAGTCTTCCCCGATGATCTTCCCAGAATTCCTCCCGAACGGGAGATTGACTTCGGTATATATCTATTACCGGATACACAACCTATTTCTATCCCTCCTTATCGGCTGGCCCCGGCCGAGTTGAAAGAATTAAAGGCTCAACTCAAAGATTTGATAGATAAGAGTTTTATTCAACCAAGCATATCTCCATGGGGTGCACCGGTACTGTTTGTGAATAAGAAGTATGGGTCTTTGAGAATATGTATCGATTATCATCAATTGAACAAAGTCACTATAAAGAATAAGTACCCATTCCCTAGGATTGATGACCTATTTGATCAACTCCAAGGAGCTAGCTACTTTTCAAAAATTGACTTAAGATCGGGTTATCACCAACTTAGGGTGAGGGAGATAGATATTCTAAAATGGAATTTCGAACAAGATATGGTCATTTCGAATTCCTTGTTATGTCATTTGGCCTAACAAATGCCCCGGCGGCTTTCATGGACCTCATAAATCGAGTTTTTAGAAAGTATCTTGATTTGTTTGTGATTGTCTTTATTGATGATATTTTGATATACTCAAGGAGTGAGAATTATCATATGGATCATTTGAGAATAGTTTTACAAGTTCTCAATGATAACCAACTTTTTGCTAAGTTTAGCAAGTGTGAGTTTTGGTTGAGGTCGGTGGCTTTTCTTGTGCACATTGTCTCTAGTGAAGGGGTAGAGGTTGATCTGAGAAAGACGGAATTGGTCAAAAGTTGGCCTAGATCTTTGGGTCATACCGATATTTAAAGTTTTCTAGGGTTGGAAGGCTACTATCGGAGGTTTGTTGAGGGATTTTCATCTATCGCATCTCCATTAACGACTTTAACCAAAAAGAAGTCTGAATTCGAATAGTCGCAATCATGTGAAAAGTGTTTCCAATTATTGAAAGATAGACTCACCTCCGCTCCTGTATTGACTTTACCAGAGGGTACCGATGGGTTTTTGGTTTATTGTGATGCCTCCCGAGTGGGTCTAGGATGTGTGCTTATGCATCGTGGCAATGTCATAACATATGCTCTAGAAAACCAAAGCCACATGAGAAGAATTATAACACACGACCTTTAACTTGCGGCCGTGGTATTTGCTTTAAAGATTTGGAGACACTATCTATATGGGGTGCATGTTGACGTGTTCACAGATCATAAGAGTCTAGAATATGTATTCACCCAAAAAGACTTGAATTTACGCCAAAGAAGATGGTTAGAGCTTTTAAAAGATTATGATATGAGTGTCCTTTACCATCTCGGGAAAGTTAATGTGGTGGAGGATGCTTTGAGTCGAGTATCCATGGGTAGTGTGACGCATGTTGAAGATGATAAGAAAGAGCTAGTGAAAGAGGTTCATATGTTGTCCTGGTTGGGTGTCTGACTAGAAGATTCTCTAAAAGGTGTTGTCATGGTTTACCATAACTCTGAGTCGTCTCTAGTGGTTGGAGTGAAATACAAACAACACCTGATCCTCTATTGATGGAGTTAAAGGAAACGATCTTTAGTAAAGATAATGAGTCCTTCTCTCAAGGGGAAGATGGGGTGCTTAGGCCCCAAGGAAGATTGTGCGTGCCGGATGTGGATGGGTTGAGGGAATTGATCATGGAAGAGGCTCATGGATCCCGATATTCCATTCACCCAGGTGCCACAAAGATGTATCACGGCTTACGAGAAACTTATTGGTGGAATGGTATGAAAAGGGACAGAGCGGATTTTGTTGCTAAGTGTCCAAATTGCCAACAAGTAAAAAGGAAGCACCAAAGGTCGAATAGCTTGACTCAAAATATAGACATTCCCACATGGAAGTGGGAGGATATTAACATGTATTTCATAGTAGGGCTGCCTCGTACCCGAAGGCAACATGACTCGATATGGGTTATTGTGGATAGGTTGACCAAGTCCGCACATTTTCTTCCCGTCAAAGTCATATATTCGGCGGAAGATATGCCAAATTGTACCTCAAAGAAATAGTGAGATTACATGGAGCCCCTTTGTCCATCATTTCAGATAGAGGTACTCAATTTACCTCCTATTTCTGGAAAGCTTTCCAAAGTGGGATTGGTACAAAGGTGAAACATCGTACCGCTTTTCATCCTAAGACGGATGGTCAAGCGGAACACACTATTCAATCCCTTGAAGATATTTTGAGGGCTTGCGTCATCGACTTCAAAGGTAATTGGGATGACCACCTACCTTTTATAGCATTCTCGTACAACAATAGCTACCACTATACTATGTCCATGGCACCCTTTGAGGCAATTTATAGAAGGAGGTGTAGATCCCCGGTTGGGTGGTATGAGGTATGGGAGTTTGCTCTACTTGTTCCTGATTTGGTTTATGAAGCTCTCGAGAAGGTTCGGGTTATAAGAGATAGACTAAAGGCGGCTCAAAGTCATCAAAAATCCTATGCCGATGAAAGAAAAAGGCACCTTGAGTTCGAAGTAGGAGATTTGGTCTATTTGAAAATTTCACCCATGAAAGGGGTGATGAGGTTTGGAAAGAAAGGGAAACTTAGTCCCCGTTATGTGGGGCCATATGAAATTTTGAAGAGGATTGGGAGTGTTGCCTATGAGTTTAAATTGCCAAATGAGTTGGCCATGATTCATCCGGTATTCCATGTATCTATGCTTAATAAGTGTATAGGCGATCCGGTGTCCATTATTCCTCTTGAAGGTTTGGGGGTAAAGGAGTACCTTTCATATGAGGAGGTCCTTGTTTACATCTTGGATCGCCAAGTTAAGAAATTGAGGAATAAGGAGTTTGCCTCCATAAAGGTTCTATGGAGGAACCACCTTGTTGAGGGTGCAACATGGGAGGCCGAGGCCGACATGAAGACCCGCTATCCTCATCTCTTTCCCCTTACTCCTATACAAGAATAAGGTTAGTAATTCCTTATATGATTATTGTGAATAATGTTGAACTTATCATGTGTTTCTAAATATGTGCATATTGTAGTAGAAATTCATGCCTAAGTTGAGTTCTTGTCTTTCCATGAAACATGTTTATTATGTGGCTTTCACTTGAGTGTGTTGTGTGCTATAAGTATTCATGGGAGATTATAATGAGCATAATTGATGTATTTTTTGATAAGAAATCAACATGTCAACTTTTAATGTTCATATTGAGCTCATATTAAAATGAAGAAGGTAGTACCTCTTTATGTGATATGAAAAGTTGAGTTTTGTTAATGGTATGTGTGGATTAAGTTCCTATTTGTTAATGCTATGTTTATATGTTGAAAGGAGTTGATATTAACTCCTATGAGCTGTGGCTCATTATGATCTTGTTGGTTGGTTGGATGCTAGTCTTGAATCTTTCCTCCTATAGAAAGGTTTAAAGTGTCATTCGGTGACGAATGTTCTTAACGGGGGGGGGGGTTATTCGGTGACGAATGTTCTTAACGGGGGGGGGGGGGGGGGAGTATTGACACACCCGGAAATTTCCATGACCTATACTAGAGCTTAATATTTTGAATAATGATGGCTTTAGACCTAAATATGTATAAATAACTTGTTTAAGAAGTATCAGAGCAATAGGATTAAAGAAAAGCCTTAACGTCTAGAAACTAGCAAAATTTAACTAGTTGACGTCCCTATGATTGGGAAAGGTTTCGGAGGGTCAAATGAAGTTTAAAACCTTTAAAAATACTTTGGATAGGTAGAATGTAGTATAGAGAGTCTAAACTTCTAATAACGATACCCGAAGGACCACCGGTGTCCTTTGGAAGGACCCGAACATGGGTGGGCAGGCTGCCAAAGCAGTCTGCGAAAGTCAAGAATCGGAGGGATACTGTGCGACGCACAGCCAACACGGACCTCACTGACTCAAATTATTTTTTGGAAATAAAATGCATGTTGGCTCTGCGACGCGGAGACACTTCCCAGATTCGTAAAATGTCGTATTTTGGGTGTTTTTGACTTCACAAATAAACCCATTTAACTAAGGGGTCTTTTGGGTAATTTAATGGGTTATTATGTAATGTATTAATGTCAGATTTAGTTCAATTTTATCACTCAAATCAAGTCCCACAAGTTGAAATAAAAAATATCTCTCTCTCTCCCAAATTCTCTCCTCCTCCAAATCTTGAAGGCCATTAGAGCTCCAAGAAGAAGATCAAACCTTCAAGATTTTCAACCCAATTTTGTGGCTTTCACATCTATAAGGTATGGTTTCTTTCACTCTTGGGAATCCTTTCCCAAGAGGTCCTTCAAAAGATTATTTCTAAAAAACCCCAAAACAAGGGTTTTTCTCCTCACATGGGTCTTCTTCTAAAACAAAATTGTGAGTTAATTGTGATAATTATGATGAATTAATGTTATTTAAGTATGAATTAATGGTTAATTAATGAATTCCTATGAGTTTTCCCTTGACACATGTCTTTCGCTTAAATCCCTAATTTCTTGGATTGATTAAAGTGAATTGATAAGGGTGATGAACATGTCACTTATTTACTTTGATTTTAGTATGTTAATACTTCATGAATTGACCTATTTCATATGTGGGTTGTGAGTTATTGGGTATTGAAGTATGAAGTACCATGAAGGGCAATGAGGTATGATCTTGATTCTCCTTTGATCTCAATTATGTAAGGTGAAATCTGCTTATGTGATAATGATTCTACAACTAATTGTGTTGTTGTGATGTTGGTGACAAGGATCCCTCATCCCTAACCCTAGATCTATGAATTGGCTATGAAGTACATAATTATGTTATGGCATGATCATTATATGATTGAATGTAGTTTCTCATGATTATAATGATTGGTCAAAAAGTGAAAGGATAATTCTCACTTATGATCACCTATGAGATATTATGATAAGATGTTCACCTAAGGGTCTAGAAGAGGCATGTGAAATTCGATGATGATATATGATGATTACTAAAGGGAATAATTGCTTAGCACCAAAAGGGCATGAAACTGTAATGGAGGTCTCACGTTAGTAAGTTCGGCCTCCCACATCGGTTTCTTCACGTTAGTAAGTCCGGATTCCCAATATATATGTTGTCTCATGAGATGGAAACCCTCACGTTAGTAAGTCAAGGTTTCTAGAAGCAATCTCCTTGTCCATTAACTATGTGCCCACATAGAACTCTCGCTTAGTGGATCAACCTAGATAGTTACGTAAGAATGGTTAAACCTTAGGCAAGTGTTAACCCTCTCTTTTCGGTGTGGGAGTATAACACGTGATTCCATGTAGCTCACATGGTCTCATGTCGGTTATGGTACTTATTTCCCTAAAGTAAAGGTATGAACAAGTTATGTATGTGAACTTCTATTAGGGTCGTCTTAAAGGTTACTACATAGTGTGAGGGAGGGTATGGGACTTCTCTTACGGATTTCACATGTGGGATCCTATACGATTGTTATAGTAGTGTTCTATTATTATTATGATTATGTTTATGATTATGTTGATAAGCTATGACTAGTATTGCTATATGAAGTATGTTATATATGATAATATCTTGTAAGTATGAAATGGGTTTCTTAATGTGATACTTTGCTTTGAATAGGGTTATGAGGCTTTATTCTTGGCATTGCACAAGTGTTGCTTGAGTTACTTATATGTTCATATGATTATGATGTTCCTTATTTGTGTATATTGAATTGTTGGTCATTGTGCATAGTTTTGACTAAATGGTGTTTTTTCTTATGCATTAACGATTTTTATGCATAGGGACCATACTTAGTACATGTGGTTTGTAGTAACCCATATTTCTTCCCTTTTTCCCCAAACATTGTAGGTTCGGGCCGTTGAGGTATCATTGAAGTTAAAGCAAGAAGGCTTGGACTAGAATCTCCAAGTTTTGGTATGCCCTCTAGTTCGTGGATGCTACCACACACTCTATCTTAGTAGTACTTGTATTATCTAGTAGACATGTAAGCCCTATGTGGCAACTATGGATTTGTATAAGGGCTTTGCCTGGATTGTTTGACTTCGTTTAGATGGTTTATATTAGACAAAGTATTAGTATAAATTCCTATGCGTTCTTATGATCTATTGCGAGAAGCATATGTATGCTTCCTATATAGAGGTCTATGTAAGCCTCCATGCTATATAAGAAAAAGTTTTAATTTTTCCGCGATTTTGACTTATGATTTGCTATTACAAATGCCAAGAGGCTTGTCTTAGTCCTCATAGAGGACGACGACGCCGGTTACGCCTAGGGGGTAATTTGGGTTGTAACAATTAATAATAGTATGAACTCAACTATAGCACTTAACAGGTGATAAGTAACAAACAACATGAAACAGTGTGAACAAAACGAAAGTAAGTATTTAATAACTCAACAATATCAACATCATCCATTAGGACTCATGCCTCCAACCAAACCATTTGGGGAATTATGTTCTTTGAGATTGAGTACATTTCGTTAATTCAATATGTTTTTCCTTTAATATTATCATGTCGGAACGTGACACTCCGATCCAATTATACCGTGTCAGAAAATGACACCCCGATCCAAGAACACCGTGTCAGAACGTGACACTGCGATCCAAAAATATCGTGTCAGAATGTGACACTCTGATCCAATATACTGTGTCAAACGTGACACTCCGATCCAATTATACTATTAATTTATCATTTATTATTACCACTTTCAATTCATTGATAATATTTCATCAAACCTTCTTTGTTCAAGGAATCACTTTGATAAAGAGGGTTCAAGAATATAAATTTTGGGGTCTCAAGATTTCAGACCAATCACAAACCACACAACCAAGCCACACAATCAAGTACATAGAAAACTTGACAATATCATTCAATGCATATCAATCAATATTAAGGGTGTACTATCAAATAGCATAAACCATAACCTACCTCCACCGAAGAATCGAAGTCAAGCAACTAATTCTCCAATGCTTTTCCTTTATCCTCAATGCCTCCGATCATTTAATTATTATTAAGTCATTATTATCGAAGAAAACTATTCTTCAAATCCGTAAGTGATCAAACATTACTACAGTTATTGGAACTGCACAATTTAATCAAGGAAATCATTTTTCCTTCAACCCATCGTACTGTTAACATAACCCAAATAAGTTGATAATTAAATTATAGTAATTTGAACCAAATTGCTTTCAAACCTACATTTAATAATATGTTATTATGTGACTTAGAAACTAAAATTTTGACAGATATGAGTCATATATGTAGTGATATATCTATCTACCAACCAATCACATTAATCACTCTAACTATTAATAACAACTGATTCAAACTTCAAGAAGAAATATATGTGCATTCATTTTTAAGCCAAATTTCCTTTTCTTAAAAAACAAAAATCATTACCTGAATCGGCCATTCTCCATTGTCGCTTGTTTCTTACCTTCGAGCCCCCCCCCCCCCCCCCCTTTTTTTTTAATTAATCACTCAATTATTAGTAAACCCTAATTATTTAAATACCAATTATAAAAGAGGTAAAAATGACCCCCTACTAATTTTATTTTTTCCTCCTTTATCCACCAACTAAATTAATAATAAAATTACCCCACTAATTTCATAATTGCAGTCACAAATAGTCCCAAAATATCCATTTAGAATCAATCAAAAAGTATTTTATGATATAAAAAGCTCTAGTACTCTAAATTACCAAATGGGTCATTACAAGATGTCTCATGCAGAAGTACTATATTCAATCATAGAACAATAAAAGAAATTATAAATAATCATGTTCTATAGATTAAAGAAAATTGAAAGAAATGAACCATCAATACAAGCGGAAGACTAACTTGAGCATACATAAACATCAAATTGAAAAAATTGTTTAAAATTGATTTACTGAATCTCAAACTATCTCCTGACCCAACGTGTGTTGACAAATTTTTAATGATAGTGCCACGTAGGCCGAAGAGGGATAGAAAATTATTTATAAATAAATTCGGAAGGTAAGTGTGTCTCTGAGATTTTGGACATAGGTTGGAGGTACTTATGCATTTTCCCAATATACTTAGTATGAAACATAAGTTTAAATAAAATATCTGAAAACTGAAAGACTCTCCAAAACTGTCTATTTAAGAAAGGATGTCAGGACAAGACCCATGACACCTCAAAACTACTAAATTAAAAGTAATTGTGAAGTCCTCTGGAATACAAGGTGGCTCACCAAAGCTAACCGGAGAGTAGAGTGATCTCAATGAAGTGTTAGTTGATAATCTTGAACACCTATATTTGCATCAAAAAAGGATGCAAGTCAAATGACATCAGTACATTGAATGTATGAGTGTGTAATATAGCTGGATAACAAAAAAATGAATGAAGTACTGCAATAGATAACAATGTACTCAAGTTTAATGTAAAGAAATAAAAGAGTTAAATCATTTAAAACTTAAAAAAATACTTTCTCATCTTTGAACTCAAAATAATAAGTGATATATAAAAATACAATTTAACTCTAATGGAAGATTCTTTAACCAATAATCATCACTATGAGCTACGTGATGATACAATGTCTCGCCCACGCTGCCGGAATTGTCCTATACCTTGTCGGGATACAGATTTCCTCAACTAAGTGGATCGACTAAACTATGCTTAAAAAGTAATAAGGAATCTTATAAAAGTATGATCATTTTTTCACGACACAGATCGTCGTGATTGGCACCCACAATAACCTTACGATGGAAGAATCATTAAACACAATTAAGAAACTTAAACAAAAAAAACTAAACATTTGAAGTATGGAATCATGTTTAAATGATAGTATAACATGGAGTTTCCATAAACTCCGAAATCTTTAATGAATATCTAAACATAACTATTCTTGAAATTCAACCCCTAGTCTGAATGTCAATGTACCAGAATTCTGCTAACGACAAGTCTAAGACTGAGGGTTGTAACCCCTATAATAACACAAATATGTATAACTATAAAGTATGTGTTCGAAAGTAATGGTCAAAACAATAGAGGACCCAAGGAATCCTGGAAGAATTGGATCACCCTTGAATCCGGCTCGTTCAGTGATCTCCTAACCGAGGTATGTCAGTAGTCGGATCAAAATGTGACACTGATTCAATGAATGTGTCGTAACGTGACACCTGATTCAATCATCACAACCACAATCAGAAACACATTATAATGCATAGTACATATAGTCACCTGGTCAAGTAGTAGGTTCATTGCATTTAGTAGTTCACACATAATCATTTAATTAGGTTCGATTCACATTTCAATTCACATACATGCATGCATAAAATGAAGAAAGCAACCAGCATATATCACACAAATAGGAAATCAAACCTTCACCTACCTCGAAATCAAGCTTGAATACTCTTCAGACACTTGAGTCTTTTCTTTCCGCTTGTGTTTGGTCTAAATTAGTTAAATAATGCATGGATTAATAAATAAGGTCTAACTTATCCGGATTATAACTGGAATTATCAATCTGAGGCCAAACCCAGGTCCTAATGTTCAATTAGGGTTTTTTCCACCATCAACTTCAAATCAAAACCCTCCCCCAATGATAATTACCCAATATTCTAAGTTCTAAATCAAAACATGAATTAAGGGAGTAACTATCTTACCTTTATCGCTAGAAATCGTGCAAAACTGTCAAGAATCACCTTGGTTCATCTCCAATCTCTCAAGAATGAAGTTTTGCAAAAAATAACAATTTTTGAGTTTTTCCTGATCTAAGTTCGCGATTGTCCCACCACAGCGGTATGTAACCCACCATAGCGGCCCGCCCCGGCAGCTTGCACGGAGACAAGCTCAGAATTTGGGTTTCAAGCTCTCATTTCATAACACACCTTCAACCCTTAACATTCAGAAACTACCTTTTCACGCAAAGATCAATTTCGAGAGTTCTACTCGTCCAAATTCGATTTTGTAAAGTCGTACATGCTACAAAACGTCTTGGCTATCCATTCATAGGATAAAATTCATAATTAGACCCCCCCCCCCCACCATTCATTACCAGATTTATCTAAACCTCCCATGAGTCAAATTTTGACCAAGATTAGCCTTTGCTAGAATTTCCAAATTACTACAAAAAAAGTTTTTTGCCCAGAATTTTTCCCCATAGGCTTTTCCATAAAGATAAAAATAGGTCGTTACACCTTTACCAGTGTTGGCATACATGGTTTATGGGGGGTGAGTTTCCTAAACTCTCCCCCATATCGGTGCTCAATACTACTCCCAATAATATTTATATATACTCATGCTTATATGTTTAAAAACATAAATCTTCCCGTGGTTTGTAATAATTACTCAAACTATCCTTTTAAAAAAGGTATCTGCTCTTGAAATGTCTCTTAAACTAATAAGTCATTTAGAAATCTCAGTTTCTCTTTTATCAATGTTAAAATTGATACCTCTGGGAATACATAGTCCCCTTATACTCTTACTCAACTCATACTTGAAAATACTTTAACAAAACATATCAAAATCATATTATAGTATGATCATTGATGACTCAGGAAGTCATAGTGCATAAAAATTGATGGTATATCTTGATACCATATTGTTCATAAATTGATGACATACTCGATTGTCATACTAATCATGTTTTAGAAAACTCTTTTCTCAAAACTCATTTTTACTTCCTCAAAATACTCAATTTAAACTTAATTGTTGGTTTAAAAAGCTTCTCAAGATTTATAGCTCAAAATAATGTTCATGCTAAAATATGAACATGAACAAATCAACTCAAGGATCTTAATAACAATATAGAGACTCAATAATTAGGAATGTAACTTTTAAAAGAACCATGAACTAAAGAACTCAAATCAACTTATCTAAAACATACTCAAATCTAGGGGTAGAATTCTAGATTTCTCTTTAACAAATTTGAAAGAAGATGTAGGGTGTGAGGACGAACTAGTCCAACACTATGATAGCCTTACGTACCTAAAAGAACAAGGTTTTTGAAGAATCTCTGAGAAGAACTTGATTAGAGGCCTTGAAACCATAACATGAAGGAGAAAAATCAAGAAAATCTTTCTTGAAATTTCTTGAATTAGTTTGTTGAAATTCTATAGCCAAGAATTATGATTTTCATTAGTGTTCATAAATTTATGGAGGATTTTGAGTTGGAAAGAATGATTCTATGAGAAGGACTTACCTTGAACAAGAAACTTGAAAACGGTCTGAAAAAAGATTGAAAGATCTTGAATGGAGTTTTATAATTTCATTTTTCCTTAGGGTTTTGACCTAGGGTTTGAGAGATAAGAGAATAATGGGTTAAAAGATGATCATTTTATTGGTGTGGGTCTTTAATTAATCAAGAAATTATTTTAGGATTTTCTTGGTGGTAAAAAGACAAAAAGACCCTTTTCAATGTCTTCTCGTAGACTAATTTGTCATTACACTGTATCAGTTACTAAATGGTCATAATTTTTTACTCAGAAATGGGATTGACAAAAAAATTAGTGGTGTTGGAAAGCAGATTAAAATACCTTTAATTTGATAGTTTATGGGTTACGTAACTCCTTATATTCTAAGAAATAAGGTCCTTTGAAGTTTACCCAAGTAAAATCTTACATCAAAACTTGAAAGAACTTAGGAATAAGTTGAATGAACTCTCTTCTACAACCCTAAGGGGACGTTTGGTACAAAACCCTACGGAGTCGTTTGGTACAAAGATTAATAAAGGAGGGATTAGTAATGCAAGGATTAGTAGTGCATGGATTAGTAATGTAATGCTTATTTTTATCAGGTGTTTGGTTCAATTTTTCCCACCTCATCTTGTGTTTGGATTAAAATTCTACATAAAAAAAAAACTTCTTTTCAATTATACTCTTGAATTATTTTTTAAGTGGGTCAAGGTATATAATTATCGGACAATATATATTTTTCTATGGCCTTCTAACTAGCTATGAGAACAAAAATTTTGTTGTCATGTTTGCTACATTTTTACTTGAATTATTTGAGGAGAAATAATTGTCATCTTAATAACGATCAACAATCGTAAAATTGAATAAATCATCTACATTTACACATAAAATTGCAACTTGTAATTTTAATGTGTATGTAATTTTTTAATTGTTCAGAATACAATTAATTAGAACCCTCCCCACCACCACCACCACCACCACACACACACACAATTAAGATCACAAACGTCATATACAAATACACAACTCACATTTCAAATTTGTATTGGATTTATTTAGTAACAAACAATTCCCTCTAAATAATTTATAAGCTAATATGTTGGGAGAGAAACTGGATATTTACCTATGGCTTGAGCCTTCTTTTGTCGTCATTCAAATAAATTTACTAGTATAAAACTATAATATAAATCGTAGAATCAAGAAAATAAATAAATAATTGAAGTGATTTGAGGGATATTATTGTCTTTACATAGACTTATCCCATGTTATTATATCCTATGTATTACTAATACCTCCAATTGGAAGGTATTAGTAATACATCATAATACCATGTAGGAGGTATAACTAATCCATGGATTGCATGGATTAGTTATACATAGACCAAAGTTCCTACCAAACATAGTATTAAATAATACATTACATAATACATTAACATTTCTTATAATGTAGCATACCAAACACCCCTAAGCGTATTTGGATTTATAAAAACTTTTCAAATTAGATTTGTCCCCAAAATATTACTAAAATTCTATTCAATCTGATTGAATAAGGAAAAGACCAAAATACCCTTCATATTTTCAGGTAAGTTTTCTTATTTGGACAACCCGACTTCAAATGGGCATATCTCCCTCATACAACTTCGAAAATTAGCAAACTCAACTGCGCTGGAAAGAGGATTCCACGACTTTTCATTTGATACCTTATCGGTCTCCTAAATCATCATGTGCTAAAAGTTATGGTTGTTTCAAGTTGACCCAAAACTTAGAAGAACCTAGGAATGACTCCTCTTTAGTTCTTTTTGGAACTAAAGGTGCTACATCAAGCGACCTTAAAACATAAGAAAATTTCAAGTGCTCAGTAAGAACAGAGCGAATTTATACGGGGTAGGGTCGATTGAGAATAGAAAAAAATGTTATACAGGCGGGATAGGGCGGATTGAGAATTTTGTGTGTTTGAGTTAACCCACCCAGCACATTGTCATCCCTATAGGAGTTGTCAAAATGGAAAATGACTAGCAACTCGCATTCTCTCGTTTCCTATCAACTCAAAGAACTAAGAACATAACAAAAATAGAATCATTTAAAATACTCTCGTTTAAATTTGTTGTCTTATTTTAATTTTTAGTCTATTTAAAATAGATGCATTTTTTATTTATTGAAGACTCTTTAGTTTTAACTTTTCACGTGACTTATTTTTGACCACAAGATGGAAGAATATTTTAGTACATTCTACATATATTTAGTTTAAGACCACAAATTTCAAAAGTCTTCTTTATTTTTATAAAGTTAGACCAAATCGGAATAAGACATACAAACAAATTAAAACAGAAGGAGTATATCACTAATTATCAATTAGAAAAATTCAAGTTCATTACAATGAAATTGCTTCAATTATTGATTTACATAGTTGAAGAGTCTCACATTAGTATTTGACAAAATTACATTTTAAACTACTTTTAAAAAGTTTGGTCAAATATTAATTGATATTCAAAAGTGTTTCTAAAATTTATTGATAAAATACAAATTATTTATCAAACAAAAATATGTTCAGCAAAACACTTTTAAACTAAACTAATTTAAAATAAGTAGTTTTTTAAAAGTGTATCCAATTAGGATATAAATTGACTTTTAGTAATAGCAATTATATATCCCCTTGTTAATTTACTCTCTATAAATATTGCACATTTATAAACTTGTCACATTATGAACTCAAGGGTGTGATATAATGGTCAATGAAGTGGTTGGGAGTCTTGAAGTCTCAGATTCAATTTCAGCTGAGCCAAAAAATACTAAGGGCGTGTTTGGAAGGACACCCTGATAATTGGATTTGGTGTAATTACATGGAATTACATTGTCTGTCTTGTTTAGTTGGAGAAGTAATTACTTGGTTAGCAGGTAATGGGTGTAATTGACAAAGGGTATCACACTCTCCAATTCATAGCCAAAGGTTGTGAACTGTTGGGAATTATATGGTGTAATTACCAGCTAATTACTTTTTAATTTTTTTTTAATTTCTATTTTTATTTTTTGTTTTAATTTTTTACTTCTATTATTTAAAGTGTTTTTAAAATTTTATTATTCTAAAAAATTTCTAAAAGTTTATTTTTTATTTTATATAATTAAATTTCATTTTCTTCTCGTTCTCAACCTTACTTCATGTGATTCTATGCATTTTTTTCCGTATTATCTATATTTTATGCCATGCTTATTTCTCATTATCATAATTCTATTAGTATTCTAATTTTTCAATTAAAATAGAATTTATTGTTAAGTAGAATTTAAATCATATTTGTGTATGCTATGTTGAAATTAGCTATAAGAGTATTATGTAAGATTTTTTTCTTTGAATTTATAACTTATGTTATATTTCCAGTTTTATTTAATTATTTTTAGTAATATGAAATTCACATTGCAATTTAATTTTTAATTACACTTGATAGATTGTCTTTTTTGTCAAATATTTAGTAATATATAACATTTTATTTCTATATTAATCTTTCTATGAAACATGGATTTCACGATATTAGTGGATACTTCATACTTTAGCTTTATGATCAATTCAATCGAAATGTTTTAATTTGAAAAAATATAAATCAATTATTGTTTTCATAATATTAGTTAAGAACATATGTTTATTAATTAATATATTTTCATATATATATATATATATATATATATATATATATATATATATATATACATATATATATATATATCTTAAGCAGTTAATTCAATGCCAATTATATAGTTTCTTATTTGTCTAATTAATTTTTTAAAGAATTAATTTATATTTTTAAAATTTAATATAATATATGATTGCAGTTGTGCATCCAAACTGAACATGTGTAGTTACATTTTCGCATCCAAACATGACATAAGTAATTACACTGTGGTAACAAAACAGAACACTGCAATTACTAGACTATGTAATTACTATGCTGGTAATTACTACCCTGATAATTACCCCAATTACAATTACCAAATTGCATTCCAAATAGACCCTATGTAACACTCAGGAAGTTCCATGACTTAGACTAGAGAATAGCCCATTTAATAATGATTTAAATGATGTTTCCAGATCTATAATAACGTATTAAACTCAATTAGTAAAGGTTAGATCCATAGCGACAAAGAAAGACCTTGACGTCTCGAAACTAGCTAATTTGAACTAGTAGATGTCCTCATGTTTGGTGAAGGTTTGGGAGTGTCAAATGAAGTCCAAAACTTGTAAAAATACTTTAAATAGGTAATATGTAGTACAAAGGGTTCAAACGTCCGGTAACGACTCCTCAAGGACCGCACGAAGGGTCCTTGAGGAGGACCCGAACATGGAGGCCAAAATGTTTCCTCGAGATGCGGGGCCTCCACGATGCTTACTGCCTTAACCCGGATTTCAAAAATAAAATGTGAAATTGACCCTGCGACGCGCAGCCACTTCCTAGATTCGTCCACGTCGTTTTTAAGTCAATTTAACTTCACAAAAAGACCCATTTAAGTGAGGCGTATTTTTGATTATTTTAGGGGACGATTTTATCATAATTTTATGTCAGTTTTAGACCACTTTCACGCATTTCAAATCAGAATAAACAAATCCCTCTAATCTCTCTCAAAAACTCTCTTTTCAACCTCAGTTGAAGCACAAGAAAAGCTTGAGGAAGAAGACAAAGACTTAAAAGATTTTCATTCAAAATTCGTGGAATATTCGTCAATAAGGTATGGTTTTTTCACTCTTGGGATTCCTTTCCCCAAGAGTTTCTTTCAAAGATGATTTCCAACAATTCAATCCTTAGGGTTTTTACTCTACAAACGGGTTTTCTTCCTAACTTGAGATTTATGACTAATGATTGAAAACAATGATTTCCTATGGCTAATTAAGTATGTATTGTTGAATAATTGATATGGTAATGTTGGTTTTCGTGTGAAGCATGTTCCATCTCTAAATAATGGTTTTGATTATGTTGTATCTACTACTTAATGTCATTTAAATGTTGAGATTGGAACTATAGCTCGAATGAACTCCTAAATGACCCTTTTTCCATTATCCCTAAACTATGAATTGGTCTTGTGTATCACGAAAGTGATTGGGATTGGTCATGTTATTGAGTAATTCACTATGTTATGGAATAATTGTTATGAATTGAGTGTAAGTGCTTGATGAAGATTCTTGTAAGCAATAGGTAAGTCATCTAAAGTCATGATTTCTCTATTATGTTGATGTTGGCCTATAATTGATGTAGCTATGAAATTGAAGTATGTATGATGTTGCTATGCATATATGTTGGCCTATGAATATGTTAAATGTGGGATCATGGTAAGGATATGATAATGCAAGTTGATGATGTTTAACTTGTATACCTTACACACTATGATTATTACATGTTAATCCCACAGATGAAGGGTTGTGATGAAAGGAAATTCTCATCTTAAACCTAAAGAGCTTATGATCCTGTTTATACAAGGAGGTAATCTCCTATGACCTATGGTAAGATTTATGACTAAATGATGACTTAATGGTTATTAAAAAAAATGGACTTTAGCTTAGCACCGATGAACTAGATATGAGAGGTGTAACTTCCCTAGTTGGAAGGTAGGTTCACAATGACTCTCATGAGATAGATGTTGCCATGTAATGTGGAACTATGAGTCTCTGAAATATATACTAGATCTTGAACTATGTTGCACCATAGGAATATTAGCTAGTGGATCCACCTAGAATGCTATGTTCATGTTTTGGTTCTACTTTGGCCGGTAGACCACCTTCTTTCTGTGTGGGGTTTCATGACACCGGATTCCATGTTTAGCTCACATGGTCTAATGCTGGTTAAGGCAATTGTTCCCTCAAGTAAAATGAAAGAGAAGTAAATGGACATTGACAAGGGTAACTTGAGGAGTCTACTTAGTATAGGTAGGGGTATGGGACTCTACCTAGACATTGCACAAGTTGACTCTAAGGTAAGTCCAAGGAGATTGTTCTTATGTAATATGATAATATGAAATGTATAATGTTTATGATATAAGATGTTACTCTCATATGATATTGGTTATGTTGATGAACATGTTATTAGTCAATATTGCTATATGTGGTCATGACTACCTATGATATAATTATATGAAGAGAAACTTTACTTATGGTCTCCTATCTTGTTTAATTGATTATGTGGGGTTATGGGGATTCACATGATCATTGCACTTGTAGACTTGGGATGAGATTATTGGTAAGTGTTTTGTATGTTAAGTTGATATGCACTATTTAACATTAAATGTTATTTTATGATGTTATGTCTTTCGTTATGATCATGCTTTAGGTTGTTGTGATCCTTATCTTGTATGTGCATTAAAGACTTTCAAATGACTTAACATGCTTTCTAAAGAAATGTTTCCTTTCATGCATGTCTTTAAATGTTTATGTTCATATACTTATACTTAGTACATGTGGAGTACTAACCCCTTAATTTACATTACTACAAATTAGGGTCCGGCCATTGAAGATTAAGAAGGTCGATTGAAGAAGCTTGGAACTCATTCTCCAAGTGTTGGTAGGTCCTCATAATCGTGGATTCTATCTTTTCATTATTATAGCTTATGAAGACTTAAGTAGTTTTTAGGAATACTCTTTATTTCGTTTTATGTTCTGTGGATTTCATTGTAGTAAGGCTTATATGGCGTATTGACATTTTAATGGCTAAGTCCAACTCATACTCTTTAGATGGTTTTTATGTGAGACAATTTTTACAATATCGTATGTATGTTATCATGTTGCTATAAGAAAAGCCTAAGTAAGCTTCTATGTGAGAGGTCTAAGTTACCTCACTTAGTATATGCATAAGTTTTTAATTTTTCCGCATTTTTAATTGATGACATGTTATGACGAACACTAAGGGTTTGTCTGAGTCCTCTGAGAAGACGGCGACGCCGGTCGCATCTGTGGGTGCTCTCCATATGTGACACCCTAAGTGATTGTTCTCATTTTTCCGAATCTTTATAGCTAAAAGTTGGTTCGAAAACCACATTAACAAAAAATAAGATAAATATATGTCTGTCTATGAATATCCAGATGACGAACTATTTGAAATAAGACTAGGAGACATAAATATTTCGTTTATATAGCATGATCAAATTCCTTTGTTATAAAAAAATAAATCATTTCGTATTTGAGTCATTTTTATTCGTATATATTGTTTGCAACTTTATTTTCTCAAATTATTATTTCGACACGAGTTTTTTAAAATATATTCTACAGA
This sequence comes from Solanum sitiens, assembly GCA_016801875.1. Lineage (NCBI taxonomy): Eukaryota > Viridiplantae > Streptophyta > Magnoliopsida > Solanales > Solanaceae > Solanum > Solanum sitiens. The sequence goes on along the minus strand of JABWTJ010000538.1, from coordinate 364,706 downwards.
CAAAAAGAAATTAATATGTTATAATGCATAATATTAAAATGCCTAACATGTAGTGGACAAAAATACTAATACGCAAGATATCTTTATTAAAAATCATTGCAAAGTACATGTAGTGCGCCATAATTGAAACAATATAACAAAATAAAAATAAAACACAAATACAAATATGAATTTAAGTATTGCATATAGCTTCGATAAAAGATATTATCCGAAGATGATTTTATGAAGCATAAATATAAGTTATTTGCATCCTTTGGTGGGATATGTAAGGAGGACGAATCTCCATCTTCTAGCTGCTTCAATTGGGAATTTAAGAGTTCCTCGACGGTATTCATGATACCTTCAAACTTGGTATATGTCCTCTGCATTGAATTGATCCATGGACTCCACTAACATTTAACTCCAGCCTCATTCATTTGATTCATAAAACGTATTTTTTCCTTAGCAACATGTTCTCTTGCATCTAATTCATTTACCCTATCGTTGTTTTGAATTACCTTGTTGCGTGCCTCTGCAGCAACAAGTTGTGCACCTAGACCTAATTCTGTTGTGGTATTTATAAAACGTTCAATGACTACATCAGTAGTCGGCTGAATAAATGAATAATGTTTACCAGATGGAAAAGAAAGAACAATTCCAAGATTGACATCAGATTATCTTACGAGTTTACTGCCATTTTTATATAAGCACGAACGACGTTTAGAAAATGAGGAATATCAAGCGACTTCGTTTTCTATTTTCTCTAATGAATTTTTTTTGCATCCTAATGCTTTATTACGCTCCATGCTAGACTACAATAAAATATATTAGTTAAATATTTTCAAGACTTGACTACAAAAAAATGAAAGAAATCATAAGTATTTACATTTCAAAGATCACTTAATTATAAGAAATTATATAGCCAAATCATTAAACTTTATTTTATATCGGGAAAATGCACAAGTACCCCCCTAGACATGGACGAGAAAACTCTCGATAACATTTTAATTTGGTGGTGTTTAGGAACAAATTATCCTGTGACTGTTAAACTACTATTTTCCAAAATAAATGTGAGTATCTTGTGCTGCCTCCACTAGTCAGTCTAAATAACCCAAAAGCATAAGTAGATAATAAAATCTTACCCTTTACCAAGGAGTGTAGGTGCTGCTGGTACACGAGGAATCTGTATGTTGTCTTGCAAAGGAAGTACCATTGTGTTTTCTCTAGGGTTTGCAATTAGTTGATTCCCCCCAGAATCCCCCATCCATTCTGCTCCTGGATAGCCTTTTTGGTACCCAAATGTCTAAAAGTTCAAATAAAAGAATGTAAAATAACAAACACCAGATTTCATCATCTTTGTTCCTAAGTTCTTCAAGCAATATATATACACACTGTTGACACCCAAATTTTGACCCTGCCGGTAAGGATTAATCCTCGAGTTTCTTCAATTTCAAGCAGCTCTAAAATAATTGGTTTCGCAAATTTCGAAAAAAATAGCTTGCAAAATATTTTTTTTGGCTCTTTTATGATTTTATAATACATGTTTTGCATAATTATGTGTTCAATTATCACATCTTTTGATATTCAAAAAATTTGACTGGAAAATATATTTCGTTCTTTATGAATATTTTGTTAACTATTTTAGTTTTATAGTAGCTTATATTTCAAACTATTTTTTTTTAGTATTTAAGTTAATTATTTTATTTTTGTCGAAGTTAAGAAGCTCATTGATTAATTCGTATTAATTCGTTTTGTCCCAATTTTGGCAAATTTCGCTGATCAAATTCGATTTGGCTACCTTTGAAATTTATTTGGGCTTATTCAAATACAATCTTAGCTGAAATCCATCAGCTTATTTTCAGCCCATATTAAGATCGAACTTGGGTCATTCTTTTCCCAGCCCATTTAATGTTATCGTCCTTATTCTCCAGCAAAGAAAACCTGCCCACCCCTCCCTTTAATTTATCTAGTATCCCATGTCCAATTCGCAGACCATCTGTTTCCCAAAGAAACTCATTCAGCAAGAACAAACTTTTCTTAAACCTTTCAGCCCAACTTTTGACCCATTAAAATAACAGATGACCAATTTTAAATTTGCCCAACCCAAGCCCAAGCCCCTTTTGATCCGACCAACCCACGTCTTCTTCCTAAAGAAAACCCATCCAACGCTATCAGCATCGCAGAAGCAGATGGCACGTTTATGGCGTCAAAGGAATCAGAGTACAATTTTGTCATTGGTTTTTCATCAACGTCCATCTCTTTGTCTACGACTGTCAGTAGCTCAGGCACGCATTTGTCCTTGGTGCCGTTAGATGGATCCACGTCGCAGCAAGGACAACGCAATCAATCCCAGCCCTTGATTCACCCCTTCCTCTTCCGAATAGGGTTGAAAATTCAGAAAAAGTAAGTCTCCCTATTTTGGGTAAAAGGTTTTTGAATTTTGAATTTTGTTGAGGTTGTGAATTTTCGTCCTTACCCCTATCTTGTTCTGAATTCCCCTCTATATATATCTCCTTCCTATTCACTAAAAAAAAAGAGAGGGGGGAAATTCTGAGAGCAAACCAAAAGAAAAAACCAAAGTTGGCAGAAAGTGGTAGATTGGAGACAACTTTTTTAAAACAAAGTGAAGGGAAGTTTGGTGAAAGTCTGGAGAATTTATATTGATACAAGAGTAGAGAGAAATAGCCATATAGAAGAAGCACAACTATATAAGATATATATATAATCAAACAACAAGGAGGATCCTTGTCCGATTTTATGGATTTTCGTTTTCTTTGCTTGTCTATCAAAATATTCCAAAGCAACTCTCAAGGTGGTGGAAGCTTGTTGTTGCCTTGCTCGTTGGCGTCGTCAATCGGTGCTCAAAGAAAAATAACGATTCTTCTCGCAACCTTCTCCCCGACTTGTTCCTGCTTTTGATGTACTTTGTCGTTGCGTAGTTGTTGGTTTATGTATCTTGATTTGTTGTGTGGGTATTCTCAAATGACTATACGTCCTGAGTCGAGATAAATTTCGTAGTATGATCGTCGTTCATGTGAATCTAAGAGTTTTGGGTCAACTGATGCGCTAAAGTCCTGTGATTTGTTTTTTTCTCATGTCTCGTTTGTCTTAGTTTTTTTCTTCTTCTCTCATTGTTGCTGTGATGAATAAATTAGCTGGACATTTGGACCTGCACAAGGGGTAGGTGTTTGGTCCTTCGCATATTTTCATCTAGTTTGTCTTCTATTGCTTGTAGTATCGAGTTAGCTTTTGATTGGGATTTCGGACAGATTAAATGTGATTTTATTTTCATCTTGATTGACAAAGGGCGTGTTTATCTTTAAATTTCGTTGTCGGGAAAATACAGAAATTATCTGTATTAACTTAAATAATTTTTTAGCCTATTCATATTTGGGTATCATTAATCGATCACATTAGCCATTAAAGTTATGTTTGCTTACTTACGCGTGTTTATAACTTGGTAGGGTCGAATCTGAATCTCGTTAGGAGGCGTTTTTTTTCCCTTTTGCTTTCATAATTGTGCAACATGTGTCCTTTTAATACTTTGAAGATATTTTTGGCTGGTGGTTATGTATTCTCTGCAGTTCAATACATCTATATAAATATATATATAAATACACATATGTGCATACTATTTAGTGTTAGCTTGCTTATAGACTTGTCATTAATAATTTGGTCTAGTTTATCTCCTAAAGGTGCATGCCTTGACATAAATTTTGATTTTCCCAGAAGATCTCTTCATAATTTAATTCCGTCTCTTTAAATTATATCTCGTCCTTCTTATTATTTCGTATGCTAATACCCACTACCATTTTGTCGCATGTAAAATTTGCTTCGAGTTCGCCATGAACTCCCATTTCCCCTCTCTTTGCATTTCAAGAGAGACTAACGGCTCAAATTCTTACCGTCGAGTCAAGCCACATATTCGGCGTACAGGTTTTCGAGTTGGAGATTCAAAAAATCAAGGAGTTGAAGATTTGGCCAGATAGTCCAGATTTTCTTTTAATTGTTGTATTTTGTTATCTTTGGGCCTAAGTCTTTGCCGTCTTTTCCTTTCTGTATTTATTATTATTAATTAGCTGAGTAGACTAGGACAGGTACAAGTGGAAATGGGTCAAAAATCCACAACAAATGGGTCCAAAATACCGGTTCAGGCGGACATAATACCCGAATTTGGACCCAACTACCTCTCTCTCCCTCTCTTTTATTTTTTTGCTTGCCTGCCTGTTATTCATTGTCGTTAGTTTTAGGGTTAAAAGGCTCAAATCCCTCGATACGCTATTTCTTTTAAATTATTCAAATCAATCGATTTCTAAACAGACTTAAAGATAATAAGTTTTGCAAATTAATTAACTCGCTTAAGTAATATGTTAGTATTTAATATAATTTTTGGCAAGTTCTAAGCAATTCTTCAAATTCAAAAAAAGTAAGTTAAGCAATTTTTAGCCAAATAAGTTAGTTGCCGGAAAACAACGTTAGTGGGTATTTTAGGTGTCTTAAACACCGTACTAAAATATAAATAGGAATCCCTGAACCCCTTTAAATGTTTTCCATTGATTTTTCTATTAACTCTTTTGAAAACATAGTTTTCTTAATTTTCTTAAAAATTAAGTGGCGACTCTAAAAAGGTCGAAAACATATAAAAAATATATTTTTTGGTTAAAACAGAAATGGCAACTCCGCTGGGGATTTTGAGGATTCTAACCTTAAAACTAATGTGTTTTGGCTATGTGAAGTTAACTGCTTATCAGTTTATTTATCGCCTTGTAGAACTGTTGCATTCATGGCATTTCATTACTCCGTCAAACAATGATTATTTTTATTTACCACGTAAAGGACGATTATGCGGGTTCGCAGTCGATCGTTAACCAAATCTTTTTCGGGGCATCCTGACGAATGTAGTTGGCTACTTGATAGTCAACGGTCGTTAACTGTCCCAGCCTAAGTAGTCCTCTTAGATTACCCTTTCCACTATAAATAAAACCCACTCCTAATCAAACTAAGATAGAGCGAAACAAAATCCCAAAAAGTAGCGCATTGGCCTAAGATGACCCAACATCCAAGGAGTGTTGGTCCCATTAGTAAGACCGCCCTGAGTCCAAAGAGCCTACGGTCTGATAGGACGATCATATTTATGTGTTAATCTGAAAGATGTTTGCGTATCCAATTGTTGTTGTATCTTGGGGGAAGGGGTGACAACTAACTAGTTGTATGTTTTTGTAGATGTCGAGTTAGTTCCTCAGTTTCAATATGGTCACTAAGATGCCAAACATTCTCCGCGTGTGGTGGGACAACCTCAAAGACTGTCAAAAGAGAGAAATCTCGATCCACTTGGGACACTTACCTTCGATAATGGACTTCAAGGTTTGGCCCACGTTTATCGAGGTTATCACTCGGTTCTGGGACGATAAGAAGATGGTTTTTCAATTTGGAGATGTTGAAATAACACCAACGCTAGAATAGATACAAGAGTGTTTGGACTCCATCCGAACATGTGGAAAGTGGAAAAAATATCCAGATCATCACATCCTTCTACCGGATAGCCGACTAGTAATAAGTTGAAAGACATATTATTATTAGTAAATGTGGACTGGTTCGGTGTTCAAGATGTACCATTAATGAGATTTTTCGAAAGATGGGGGCACGACAGCTATTTCAAATTATTTCCAAAAAAATTTCATGATCACAGTACTTGGAGACGAACTCAGACTATTGCATTCTCCGCATGCCTTTTAGGAATGATGGTGTTCCCTCAGGATGAATAAAAAAAGATTGATACCCGGGTTGTGATGGTAGTAGATGCCATCTTCAGAGGGATTGGTGATGAAGAAGAGAAAAAGAAGCACTGTACTTTAGCCCTGATCATTCTGGCCGACATCTATCAATCTCTGAGCTTGTGTAAGAACGAGTTCCCATTTTTCCAGGGTTGCAACATTTTGCTTCAGTGGTGGATGACTGGACATCTCTACAAAAGGGACGGTGTCCAGCCACAAGAGTTGGCCAAGCCGAGCCAGACAAGTCCCCTAGATAATTACGAATTCTATCTAAGCATCCGCAGGTTCCCAATTCATACCACCAGGGATGCGTGGGCGAGGGTATTTTATGATCTAAGAGAAAGATACATACAATGGATGTTGCCAAACTTCATGTCAAAGAACATAGCAACGCAGGGGGCCAAACTTCCCTTTTTGGTCCTTCCTGGCATCCGAGGATTGCGACCCTACAACCCAGCTAGGGTGATGCGACAATTTGGTAGAACACAAATCACACATGTCCAAGGGGATACTAGCTCCTTCGTCATCGATTACAATGTGTGCACCAAAATACCTTTCGCCAAGATCATCCTCCAAGAATGGCCCGTACGCGTCAACATAAAGTGGGATATGGCTAAAAGCCGATATGAAGCTGGGTATGTCGATAAAACGTGGTTGAAAAATGATTTGCGTGGCGTGGTGAACCCAACGCCATGCGTGGGTCAAGAAATTAAAGACGTACAAATAAGGCTCCAGACCCACGCATATCATTTTCAGCAAGAATGGGACCGAAGGGAGCTGGAATTCCAACGAAGGGAGCAAGAGTACTAGTCTATAGAGTTAGAAAGTCAGAGGGCTTTAGCTGTGATTTCAGAAGAGCTGACCGATGCAAGGACCTGTTTGATGAGTGTAGATGTAACCCTGGATGAGCAGATCAACACTCTACGAGTCGCGCCGCCATCTTCCAAAGCTGTGTTCACTGAGCCATACGTGTTAACAAGCAAGTGCATCATCCGCGAAGAGGTAGAGAAAGCCAGAGGAGGAGCAGGACCGTCAACCATTTAATTCCCCTGCGTGGGATTGTTTTCTATTTGTATTTGCAATGTATTCCCCTTCCCTAAAAATGTACCTTCGTTTTGATTAAAATTATGTAACGAACGCTATGATTATAAGTGTAGTTTATTTTGGGGGGTGCAACAATATGTTTTAAATGACGCAATACATTCTTCAGATCGCTTGGCCTACCCTTGTCACAAAAGGGTCACATGCATAATTAGGACGCGATATATGTGTTTTAACTGTTTATGTGCTATGTTGCTGTGAATGAGGATATCGGAAACTCACTCCTTTCCAGAAATTTCCAAAAAAATATACAAGTCATTATTACAAAATGTCCGACCAAAACTCTTCGAGTCTTAAGTTTCTCAACCAAAAAACACATCTCATACCCCAAGGCCTAAAACACTACTCTATCATCTCAGGAAAGGCAGAATCACAGCTATGGACAAAGAAAAGAGTATCCAGACTGAACCAACTGAAGAAGAGATGATCGACATACGGAAGCAGCGTAGAAAGCGCCTATATGACTTACTAGTTCCTTCGGAGACCCCCGAGTTGGAGAACGTTGAAGAAACTTATGAGGAAGCGCTTGCCCGCAAACCTTCTCTCGAGAGACTTCTCATAAAAGGGGACTAAAAGATCTCTCTCGAGGCATATGCGCAAGAACACCGAATAAGGACGGAGGCCATTTTGTGTGCCATCATTTTCAAGCACTATCGGGCTAGGCGTATGCTGAGGTCTATCGAAATAGCGTCATCCCAAAAGGGATCGGGGGATCTCCCCAAGGCGTGTGAGTGTCATCCCAACCAAAAAGGGCATACGATAGAAGAATGCATAGAATTCAAGAACACAGTCCGTCATTTGCTCGATATGGACGGTAATTCGAATAGTTGGGGTGACGGCATCATCATCGCATGTGATGAACCGCGGCTCGACATACCAGTCACAGAGAAGACTATATTCTATCATTGCTCGTTCACGTCTTTTAAGAAAATGATGCTGGAAATCTATTCAAAGTTGGTTCAAAATGGGGTCCTCGCCCATTTCTACAAAGGCATGGACATGCGATATTCTCTTTGGTACGAAGTCCAGAAGCGTTCCCACTATTGAAACACCGAAGACCATAGCATCAAAAAATGCACAACATTCTGCCACGACTAGGAACATCTCATAAACATGGGAAAAATTCTAGTCGAGCTTGTTCCCCGTGGCTAATATGACGTTTGAGAAAAGAAATGACTGAGATGTAGTCATTATTTATCTTTCAAGCTTTGTTGTCTTTCAATTTCTGTGTAGTCATTATGAATGAATGAATGAAAATCAATATTTATTTTCTACTCGAACTACGTTGGGCCTGAATTCTCCTCCTGAGATACGTAGGCAGCCTATCAACGCCCGGCCCCTATCTTTAAAAATTTTCATTCTCCCCCCCCCCCTCCCTTTTCATGCTACAGGGAAATGTGAAGACCAGATCAGAGGACATCAAAGAACAGCTGCAAGAAGACCGTAGCTTAACATGATTTAGCCTTTCTGAGATAGTGTCAAACTAAAAGGCAAATAAACTCCTTCTTGTTAAAAAAAATTTGTTTCCGTCCTTACTCGTGGGTTGAAGATATCCTCAAACATAGCAGCTTGTGTGTTTATCTGCTATCTATGTGATATTATGTATTTCGTATTCTGAATCTAAACTGACAAATCTGCCTTTGAGTTATTTTCCTTCTCAGGTACTTTGAGACTGATATGTGTCGATTAAGCTAGAAGATCATCCGTATTTCACCAGATCCAAAGGTCCCGCAGATTCCTTTCCCAGACAAGATTCAGACAAAGGAAAAGTAGCAATGGGAGACAACAATGAAGAAGTAAGTCTCACTGATGTTGTGGTGTCTCAACCCACCATAGCGGACCAGAACGAATTGATTATGCAACTGATGCAACAGATTGAGGAAATGAGAGTGGAGATGCAAAGGAGACAGGACCTCCCTCCGCCAGGTTTTGCTGCTGATGGTAGACCTCTTATCTACTTCCCTTCTTCAAACATGGATCCACCTCAGAATCAACCATTTATACCTGCTCAGAATCCTTCCATTATTGACCTGACTAACCTAAATCCCCAATATGCTTCCGTATCCTACCAAACTCCACCTCATCCTCAAAACAACAATTCCTAAATACCACCACATCCACAAAATACCCAAACCGCTCCACCTCCACAAAATCAAACCCAAAATCCAAACCAAAATACTTTCAATCCCTAAACACACCACCACCACTTAAATTAGAATACCAATCCTCAGACTTATCCACAGAATTACCAAACCGTACAAAATGCCCAGAGTCCCTCCGTAGCTCTACCCTTACCTAAAAGAACCACTTTCCAGATTCCCGTCCTTACTGAGCACGACGTGCACGTTTCTGAGCTGGACATTACGAGGAACAGGAAAGAGAATGGAGAGCTAAAGAAGAGGCAAAGGTGGATATAAAATAAGAGATCAAGAAAGCCATGAAAAAAAGAGTTCCAATGAATCCCTGATGTCGCCAGTCTTAACTATGAGGATTTGTGTATTCATCCAAATCTGGACCTTCCAGAAGGGTTCAAGATTCCGAAATTTGATACTTTCAGAGGAGTAGGAAACCCTATGGCTCATCTGAGAGCTAATGCAACCAGCTTGTTGGAGTTGGTAGGGATGAATCTCTGTTGATGCGGCTCTTCAGCCGAAGTCTGTGTGGGGAGGATATAGAGTGGTTCACCTCCCACGAGACCAGGCAATGGCCTAGCTGGAATGCCCTGGCCAAGGATTTTATTGATCGGTTTACTTACAACGTGGAAATCATTACCGATCGATACTCCTTGGAAAAGATGAAGCAAAAATCCACTGAGATCTATAGAGAGTTTGCCTATTGGTGGAGAAAGGAAGCTGCAAGAGTAAGGCCGTCTATGTCTGAGAAAGAGATTGTCGAAGTGTTTGTACGGGTGCAAGAGCCCAAATATTATGACAGAATCATGTTGCTCGTTGGAGCAACATTTGCCGAGATAGTCAAGATTGGTGAGACTATCGAAGATGGTTTGAAAACAGGAAAGATAGCTCGTGTAGCCGCATCGTCCGGATCTTCAGGATTGTCGAAGAAGAAGAGAGAGGATGTGGTTGTTGTCTCTTATGAGGGAAAGAAAACCCCCAGAAGGTCATCCTCCTCCAAGGTCGTTCTCGACATTCTCAAAACTCCTACCAAGCTTTCTACACGTAAGCTAGTCATCCAAATAATCATCCTCCAGTCTATCAAGATGCTACCTCCATCTACCAAAACGCTCCCCCTCCAAATTACCAAAATCCATCTCCTATTTACCAAAATCCTCCTCCACTTTACCAAATTCCATCTCTGCACTACCAAGGTGTTGCTCTTAACTGTGCCAATGTACAGTCGAGCTACAAAGCACCCCCTCCTGTTTATCAAGTCCAAGCTCCAGTATACCAAAATCCCCCTCCGAATTACCAAGCTCCATTGCCAAGCTAACAAACAAATCCCTACCCTAGAAATCAAGCTCCCCGTCCCAATAACAGAGGTTATCAATAGATGCCTCCTCCACAAGGCAGTTATGATCCACCTCAACCCAGATTCGAGAAGAAGCCTCCTCGGAACTTTAGTGCGATTGCCGAAAGCCGAACAAAGTTGTACGAGCGACTGGCTGCGGTTGGATATATCCACCCAGTGGGGCCCAAGCCGGTGGATACTACTTCTAAATTCTACAATCTTGATCAAAGGTGTGCTTATCATTCCAACAGTATTGGGCATGATACTGAGGACTGTATAACCCTCAAGCACAAAATTCAAGACCTGATCGACAAAGAGGTGGTCTCTCTTCAACCAGCCATGCCTAACGTCAACACCAACCTTTTGCCGAATCATAGAGGCGGCAATATTAATATGATAGACAGATGACAATTGGTGCGTGAAAAAAGTGATAACTCTAATTGTTCATGACGAGTTGGAAAGAGTTGTGTCCTCATTGAGCATCAAAAAGAAAAAAGAGTTCGTTATCCTGACACCCGCAAAGGCTGTTGCCTTGGTGCCATCAGAAACTCTTGTCAAACTGAAGTTTGTGATTGAAATCACTGCCTCTCAGGGTATGACCCGATCTGGGAGCTGTTACACTCCCGAAGAGTTGGCTCTTGGAGGGCAAAAGAAGGATCAGGATAAAAGGCCGATAAGCGAAGGCAAGGCAGAGGAATTCTGGAGAAAGATGCAGCCAAAAGATTATTCAATTGTTAAGCATTTGGAAAAGACTCCAGCCCAGATTTCCGTCTCGGCCTTGTTGATGAGCTCCCAGCTGCACAGGCATGCCTTGATGAAGGCTCTCGATGATACGTATGTGCCCGTGGGCACAAGCAGTGATAACGTGGCCGCTATGATCCACCAGGTTATCCGAGGGCATCGAACCAACTTTTGTGACGACGAGTTACCTTTTAAAGGGAAGTCACACAACAACGCGTTGCACATCACTGTCGTATGCCGTGAGAAAGTCATAAATCGCGTCTTGGTGGATGATGGATCCGCTCTGAACATTTGCCCACTGTCGACTCTAAGACAGTTACGGTTTGACTTGGGAAAGTTGGAACAAAACCAAGTCAACGTGACAACTTTTGATGGGGTTCGGAGAGACATGTCGGGAGCGGTAAATATGGTCATCCAAATGGGTCCGGCGGAATTCAGCGCACAGTTTCAAGTCCTAGACATTGACACCAGTTACAACCTTCTTCTAGGAAGGCCTTTCATACATATGGCTGGAGATGTGCCTTCTACTCTTCATCAGATGATGAAACTCGTTTGGAAGAGCGAAGAGCTGTTATTCATGGTGAAGGAAGTCACTCCGACAGACAGGCATCAATTATCGATGAAGTGTCTAGAGGTACCAATTTCTACACGGTGGAGTTGGTAAATGCCACCGGTGAGGACTTGGCCCCACAACCTCCTATGCCTGCCGTGTACAAGATGATCGCCACTGTGATGTTGTAGAGTGGATTTGAGCCAGGTTTCGGATTGGGAAGAAATTCCCAAGGAATTATTGAGCCTATTTCGGTCCCCATCAAAGGAGCTAGATATGGTTTGGGGTACATCCCCACAGATGATGATATGAAGGCGAAAAAGAAGAATGATCAAGCATTGGCTAAGCCAATCCCTCATCTGTATCAATCATTCCCAGTCAGGGAGTATGCCAAGCAAAACGACCTCGGGGAAGGAATATGTGGCCTCTTCGAAGAGATTGACACTGTCATTGAGGACGAGGTCGAGCTGACAGGATTCCGCGATGCTGAGCCTGGGGAGATGCTGCAGAATTAGACCTCCACGCGGATTCTGATTCCCCGAAATCCTTTGGTAGAAGGGCATCATTTATGCATATCTAAATCGGTGGTAGTCCGAAAGAGGCCCGAGACCCACCATTTTGCATTTTTTCTTAATTGGTTGAATTTTAAAATTCCCCCCGTGATGTTTGAAGAAGGCAACATGGCTCTTCGCCATGGCCAAAGTTTGCATTTTTTCCCAATTTCAATGAAAGCCTCATTTGTTGAAAATTTGTTTATTTACTCATTTGCTATATTTTATTTTCCTATCTTTTTTTATTTATGGTTTCAGTAATATAAGTCTTAAACCTGCCAATTCATGTCATGTCACGAGCTGAACAAACAAAATGAGGCAAGTGATGACGAGGCTGATGATTACGAAGAAGAAAGTGAGGTACCAGAATATGTTGCTGAAGAATTTCTGCAGTTTGAAAATCAGCATAAGCCGAATTTAGAGGAAACTGAAACTGTAAATCTAGGGGACCAAGAGTGTGTCAAAGAGGTCAAAGTCAGCGTTCAGTTGAATGAAGCTCAGAGGAAGGATCTAATACATTTACTCATTGAATACATCGATGTGTTCGTCTGGGAAGTGAGCGACATGCTACGGCTGAGTACCAATGTTGTGTCTCACAAATTGCCGATTAATCCAGGGTTCAGTCCGGTGAAGCAGAAGACTCGGAAGTTCAAGCCTGAATTAAGTTTAAAGATAAAAGAAGATATCACCAAGTAGATCGAGTCTCGACTGGTGGAAGTGACGCAACACCCGACTTGGTTCGCCAATGTTATTCCGGTCGCCAAAAAAGATGGGAAAATCAGAATTTATGTCGACTACAGGGATCTCAACAAAGCCAGCCCAAATGATAATTTTCCGTTGCCAAACATTAATATTCTGATTGATAACTGTGCTAAGCATGAAATGCAGTCATTTATGGATTGTTACGCAGGCTATCATCAGATTCTGATGGACGAGAAGGATGCAGAAAAGACAGCTTTTATTACAGCTTGGGGTGTATATCATTACAGGGTGATGCCATTTGGCCTCAAGAATGCTGGTGCTACCTATATGAGGGATATGACGACCATATTTCACGATATGATTCATAAGGAGATCGAGGTGTATGTAGATGATGTCATAATCAAGTCCCACGAGAGACCAGACTACTTGACGCATTTGAAGAAGTTCTTTGATTGTTTGCGTCATTACAAATTGAAGCTAAATCCCGCCAAATGCGCTTTTGGAGTTCAAGACGGCAAGTTGTTGAGATTTATAGTCAGCAGAAGGATTATTGAGCTCGATCCTTCCAAGATTAAAGCAATTCAAGAGTTACCTCCGCCGAAGACGAGAAAAGAGGTGATGAGCTTCTTAGGGAGGTTGAACTACATCAGTCAATTCATCGGTCAATCGACTGTGGTGTGTGAGCCTATATTCAAGCTGTTGAAGAAAGATGCTTTGACAAAATGGACTGAAGAATGTCAGACTTATTTTGATGCTATCAAGAACTATTTATCCAATCCACCGGTATTAGTTCCTCCGCGAGAAGGGAGTCTATTGTTGCTGTATTTGTCTGTCTCAGATAGTGCATTCGGATGCGTGCTTGGTCAACACGACGAGACACGAAAGAAGGAAAGAGCTATCTATTACATAAGCAAGAAGTTCACTCCATACGAGTCTCATTACACTCTGTTAGAGAGAACATATTGTGCTTTGACTTGGATCGCCCAGAAGTTGAGACATTATTTGTCTTCGTATACTACATACCTTATTTCTAGGATGGACCCATTGAAGTACATTTTCCAGAAGGCAATGCCGACAGGAAAGTTGGCCAAATGGCAAATGTTATTGAGTGAATTTGATATTGTGTATGTGACTCAGAAGGCAATAAAGGCACAGGCCTTGGCTGATCATCTTGCAGAGAATACTATTGATGAAGAATACGAACCACTCAAGACTTATTTTCACGATGAATAAGTATCATTTGTGGGTGAAGATATTTCTGAAGCATATCCGGGTTGGAGGTTATTCTTTGATGGAGTGGAAAATCACCAATCAAAGGTATCGGAGCGGTTTTAGTGTCAAAATCTGGTCTACACAATCCCATGGCAGCTAAACTCTGATATAATTGCACGAACAACATGGCTGAATATGAAGCTTGTGTTCTTGGTTTGAAAATGATCATTGACATGAATGTCCTTGAGTTGTTGGTTATTAGACATTCAGATCTGTTGATTCATCAAGTTCAAGGAGAGTGGACCGTGAAGAAAACTATGATTATACCTTACGTGTAGTATGTGCAGAAGTTGTGCAAAAGATTTCGTAAGATCGAGTTCAGACATACTCCCAGAATACAAAATGACTTGGTCGATGATCTTGCCACCATTTCTTCGATGATTAAACATCCAGATACTGATTATATTGACCCCCTGGATATAGAACTGAAAGAACATCCAGTTCATTGTTCACATGTTGAAGCAGAACCAGACGGTTTGCCATGGTATTTTGATATAAAGAAGTATTTGGAGTCCGAGATTTATCCGGAAGATGCTACATCCAACCAAAAGAAGTCGATACGTCGTATGGCTCTCAATTTCTTTCTAAGTGGAGAAACCCTTTATAGGAGGACTCCAGATTTGGGTCTCCTCAGATGTGTCGATGTTGTTGAAGTTGCGAAGCTTATCGAACAAATACATGCTGGAGTTTGTGGCAAGCATATGAATGGGCTCACTTTGGCGAGAAAGATCCTTTGAGCCGGTTATTTTTGGATGACAATGGAGAATGAATATTGCAAGTTTGTGCAGAAATGTCATAAATGTCACGTGCACGGTGATCTGATTCGAGTGTCATCTCACGAACTCAATGCTATGAGTTCACCTTGGCCATTCGTGGCTTGGGGAATGGATGTCATCGGTCCGATAGAGCCATCCGCTTCTAATGGACACAGATTCATTTTGGTTGCCATTGATAATTTCACCAAGTGGGTGGAAGCAGCTTCATATAAGTCGGTAACAAAGAAAGTTGTAACTGATTTTGTTCGCAACAATCTGATATGCAGGTTTGGGGTACCAGAATCCATCATTACTGATAATTGTGCAAATCTCAACAGTCATTTGATGAAAGATATATGTGAGCAGTTTAAGATTACTCACCAAAACTCGACCACTTATCGTCCTCTAATGAACGAAGCTGTAGAGGCTGCCAATAAGAATATCAAGAAGATTTTGAGGAAAATGATTGACAATCACCAAGGTTGGCATGAAATTTTGCCATATGCTTTGTTGGGTTACCGAACAACTGTCAGAATGTCGATTGGAGCCACATCGTATTTGCTGGTATATGGAACGGAAGCAGTCATACCTTCTAAAGTCAAGATACCGTCCTTGAGAATCATCCAAGAAGCTGAGTTGAGTAATGCGGAATGGGTCAGCAAGCGGATTGATCAGTTAACCTTGATTGATGAAAAGAGAATGGTCGATGTCTGTCATGGTCCGTTGTATCGATAGAGAACGATTCATGCTTTTCACAAGAGAGTAAGAGCTAGAATTTTTGAAATTGGTCAGTTGGTCCTTAAGCGCATTTTTCCTCACCAAGATGAGTACAAAGGAAAATTCGCACCAAATTGGAAAGGACCCTACATGGTTCATAAAGTATTATCTGGAGGTGCTTTGGTCCTGTCGTAGATGGATGGCACCGCATGGCCGAAATCGATCAACTCAGATGTTGTCAAGAGGTACTACGTGTGAAGCTTCAGTTTGTATTTCTGTTATTTCCCTGTATTTGTTTGGTTTGCTTGTAATTGTTTCATTTAAAATCTTATCCCCTCTGTAATGAACTACGTTTTACTTGAATTCTCAAAATGAGATACGTATGCGGCCTATGTCGGCCTCGGTCACCCCATTTATCTCTTTAAATATTTCGTTGTATTTGAACTACGTTCGATCTGAATTCTCAAGAATGAAATACGTAGGCGGCCTATGTCGGCCTCAGTCGATTTTCTTTGTAAATTTCTTATTATTGTCAATCCTTGAGGGGAACTACGTTTGACCTGATTCCTGCCTCAATGGGATACGTAGGCGCCACAAGGGTTCGGTCATATCTCCCGTAAGATTTCTATTTTTCTTTACAATAGAAACTGGGACAGAATTTTTTAGAGGGACTCAAAACTTCTCGAAAAGAAGATTTTTCCTCAGTAAGTCAAGATTGAAGATACTTCAAGATTTGCAACTGGGACAGAATTTTTGAGAGAATCTCAAATATTCCGTGATTTTGTACGCCAACAGTTAAAGATAAGCCAAAATTTGTAACTGGACATAAATTTTGAGGATGACCTCAAAATTTCAATTTGGGTTCATCAACAGTCTATTTTTTACTCTGAATACTCCTCAGAGAATAATCAGATAGACCTCTAAGAATCAGACTCAAAGAAGTTCGCTAAGCCTGACGTGACATGACACATGGCAATAACCCTTTTCAAAATGCCACTTTTCAAAAATTTATTTATTTATTTACTTATTATTTTAAAATTTTACATCTGTGTTACATTTGTTTTAGCTTAAAACATATTTTGTCTTGTCTATCAAGATTCGGGAAGTCAGAAAATAAACCGGAGATAGATGGACAAGGAGTAGACGATCGGAGGAGTCGACACAGATCAGGTAATTTTAAAATTGACGATTTTTCTGTGGATGCAAGAAATATTAACAATTTTGGTGGATGCAGGAAATGTTCTATTGCTTATATCGACGACTTGAGAATGTTAACATTATTGTTTCATTAAAAAATCCAACAACATGAAGGCTATATGAAGATATAATTATGAATCAGATTAAATCTGGAGAGAGTTCTCCCAAAATTCATAATTCTTATGTGGATACAAGAATCATTTTATATTGCACATATCGAAGACTTGGGAGTGTCACATTATTGTTTCATTCAATTCTGAGCAACATGAAGTCTATAAAGAGCGTCCAGCCAAATTCAAAGATGAATCAACTGGAAATCCCTAAAAGGATAGTTTATGGTTTTTTCGTCAAGGACATCATTTGCATCACATTATCAACATGATAGTGTCGCTACTCGAAGGATCATTTTATTGGTATTATCGTTTGAGACGATACACTGCTCGGAGGGGTCATTTTATTTTATCGTCGATCGAGACAATACACTACTTAGAGGGTCATATTACTGTATCGTCGGTTGAGACGATATGATTATCCAGAAGACACCAAAAATATAACTATGTTGCTCAATTAAAGCACTATCTTCCTGGGGTACCAATGGTGGCATCAAGAGTTAATATTCATGCATCGTGGAAGATCATGCATCGCGACTTAATATTCATGCATCGCGAGTTAATATTCATGCATCGCGGAAGATCATGCATCGCGAGTCAATATTCACGCATCGCGGGAAGATATTCATGCCCCGCAAGAAATCACGCATCGTGGGAAGATATTCATTCCCCATAGAAAATCATGCATCGCGGAAGATCATGCATCGCGAGTCAATATTCATGCATCGCGAGTCAATATTCATGCATCGTGAGACAATATCCATGCATCGCGGAAGATCATGCATCCCGAGTCAATATTCACATATCGTGGGAAGATATTTATGCCCCGCTAAAAATCACGCATCGCGGGAAGATATTCATGCCCCGCAGAAGATCATGCATCGTGGAAGATCATGCATCGCGAGTCAATATTCACGCATCGCGGGAACATACTCATGCCCCACCAGAAATCATGCATCACGGGCAGATATTCATGCCCCATACAAAATCACGCATCGCACAAGATCATGCATCGCGAGTTAATATTTACGCATCGCGGGAAGATATTCATACCCCGCAAGAAATCACGCATCGCAGGAAGATTCATGCCCTACAAGAAATCATGCACCGCGGAAAGATATTCATATCCTGCAGAAATCATGCACTGCCAGATAAGGAAATCGTGCATCTCAAGAGAAGTATTTACCCATCGACATCAACTGCATTCTCTTATCTTGACAAAATTAAACATCAAGAAGAGCATCGAAGATGACTTCAAGAGAAGTATCAGCACTACATCAGTTTTTATTTATCTCGACATGAGATGAAGAATATATTGAAGATTATATTGCAAACATAAGACATAATCTTTATTTGCTTTACGTCAAACCGATCGAGTTGACATCAAATGTTGAAGGAGAGCAACTAAGTGTCAACACGGTAAAAGACACTATCTCCAATTTGAATTGCATTTTTAAGCTGACAAGTTTTATCTCAGTTTTTGTTGAGAGCATCCGAAAGGATGAATTCTCAACCAAAAAAAAGGTGCGGACGACATCAAAAAAGGATGCAGCACAACGTGGAATTTTTTCTTAGCAGCGAACTGGGACATAGTTCAAAGAGGATTGTCAAACTCTTACCACGCGAGCAGAGGAACGACTTGCACCACAATCAAACCACATCCCTATCATAAGGCATGTGGGTTTTTCTTTCGGTTTGTCAGTTTCAGTATCGCATCCGAAAATCTTGATATCTGCCGGAAGCAAGTTTCCAATCTGAGTGACAATGCACCAAGAGCTTTGGAAATTGTGTCCGTGTAAGTTCTTAATTATGGGGGTGAAGTGCACCACATCCATGACTAAGAGGTTACAAGCCTCTTTTTGACACTCGACTTGATTTGTCACTCATCCAAAACCAAAGGTTATCTGGCATAACAGGTTTCCTTTTCAACCGATTGTGTCGAACTACAAACAACCTGATTCCTGAGGATATAAGGATATGTAGGCGGGCTCAATATTGAAAAATGGGTTGTATTCTAACACTAGCTCCTAAATCCTATTCCCGAGCATTCCGGTACCTTCATAATCTGGTATCGAGATGACTTTTGATTTTTTTTCAAAATCGTGTGTTAAATCAACTGTATCGAACTAAAAGTGGCCTGAATTCTCATATAGCCTGAGATATTTAGGAAACTATTTTTGGGGTTCGGTCATAATTCCTAAAGTCCGTACCAAATCCTTTTCTTAAAGATGATTGTGTGGTCGGTCAAAATTGGCTTGGTCAATTTCATTTTCCTCGAATTTCTTGCATCAATCCAAGTAAAATGAGGGACAATTGTTGACACCCAAATTTTGATCCCCCCCGGTAAGGATTAATCCTCGAGTTTCTTCAATTTCAAGCAGCTCTAAAATAATTGGTTTCGCAAATTTCGAAAAAATATCTTGCAAAATATTTCTTTTTGCTCTTTTATGATTTTCTAATACATGTTTTGCATAATTATGTGTTCAATTATCACATCTTTCGATATTAAAAAAAAATTGACTGGAAAATATATTTCGTTCTAAATGAATATTTTGTTAACTATTTTAGTTATATAGTAGCTTATATTTCAAACTATTTAGTTTTTTTTAGTATTTAAGTTAATTATTTTATTTTTGTCGAAGTTAAGAAGCTCATTGATTAATTCGTATTATTTTGTTTTGTCCCAATTTTGGCAAATTTCGCTGATCAAATTCGATTTGGCTACCTTTGAAATTTATTTGGGCTTATTCAAATACAATCATAGCTGAAATCCATCAGCTCATTTTTAGCCCATATTAAGATCGAACTTGGGTCATTCTTTTCCCAGCCCATTTATTGTTATCGTTCTTATTCTCCAGCAAAGAAAACCAGCCCACCCCTCCCTTTAATTTGTCTAGCAGCCCATGTCCAATTCAGAGACCATCTGTTTCCCAAAGAAACTCATTCATCAAGAACAAACTTTTCTTAAACCTTTCAGCCCAACTTTTGACCCGTTAAAATAACAGATGACCCAATTTTAAATTTGCCCAACCCAAGCCCAAGCCCCTTTTTATCCGACCCAACCCACATTTATCCCTAAATAAAACCCATCCAATGCTATCAGCATCGCAAAAGCAGATGGCACGTTTATGGCGACAAAGGAATCAGAGTACAATTTTGTCGTTGGTTTTTCCATCAACGTCCCTCTCTTTGTCTACGATAGCCAGTAGATCAGGCACGCGTTTGTCCTTGGTGCCATGATATGGAGCTACGTCCCACCAAGGATAGCAGAATCAATCCCAGCCCTTGATTCACCCCTTCCTCTTCCGGAATAGGGTTGAAAATTCAGAAAAAGTAAGTCTCCCTGTTTTGGGTAAAAGGTTTTTGAATTTTGAATTTTGTGGAGGTTGTGAATTTTCGTCCTTACCCCTATCCTGTTCTGAATTCCCCCCTATATGTATCTCCTTCCTATTAAATGGAAAAAAAAGAGAGAGGGGGGAAATTCTGAGAGCAAACCAAAAGAAAAACCCAAAGTTGGAAGAAAGTGGTAGATTGGAGACAATTTGTTTTTAAAACAAAGTGATGGAAAGTTTGGTGAAAGTCTGGAGAATTTATATTGATGCAAGAGTAGAGAGAAATAGCCATATAGAATAAGCACAACTATACAAGATATATATATATATAATCAAACAACAAGGAGGATCCTTGTCCGATTTTCTGGATTTTCATTTTCTTTGCTAGTCTATCAAAATATTGCAAAGCAACTCTCAAGGTGGTGGAAGCTTGGTGTTGCCTTGCTCGTTGGTGTCGTCAGTCGCTGCTCAAAGAAGGGTAATGCTTCTTCTCACAACCTTCTCCCCGACTTGTTCCTGCTTTTGATGTGCTTTGTCGTTGTGTAGTTGTTGGTTTAAGTATCTTGGTTTGCTGTGTGGGTATTCTCAAATGACTATACGTCCTGGGTCGAGATAAATTTCATAGTATGATCATCGTTCATGTTAATCTAAGAGTTTTGGGTCAACTGATGCGCTAAAGTCTTGTGATTTGTTTTCTCTCATGTCTCGTTTATCTTAGTGTTTTATTTTTTTTCCTTCTCTGATTGTTGCTACAATGAATAAATTGACTGGACATTTGGACCTACACATGGGGTAGGTGTTTGGTCCCTCGCATATTTTCATCCTTTTTGTCTTCTATTGCTTGTAGTGTCGAGTTAGCTTTTGATTGGGATTCCAGACAAATTTAATGCAATTTTATTTTCATCTTGATTGACAAAGGGCGTGTTTATGTTTAAATTTCGTTGTCGGGAAAATACAGAAATTATCTTTATTAACTTAAATAATTTGTTAGCCTATTCATATTTGGGTATCATTAATCGATCACGATAGCCATTAAAGTTATGTTTGCTTACTTACGCGTGTTTATAACTTGGTAGGGTCGAATCCAAATCTCGTTAGGAGTCGTTTTTTTTGCTTTTGCTTTCATAATTGTGCAACATGTGTCCTCTTAATACTTTGAAGCTGTTTTTGGTGGTTATGTATTCTCTGAAGTTCAATACATCTAAATAAATATATATATAAATACACATATGTCCATACTGTTTAGTGTTAGCTTGCTTCTAGACTTGTCATTAATAATTTGGTCTAGTTTATCTCCTAAAGGTGCATGCCTTGACATAAATTTTGATTTTTCCAGAAGATCTCTTCATAATTTAATTCCGTCTCTTTAAATTATATCTCGTCCTTCTTATTATTTCGTATGCTAATACCCACTACCATTTTGTCACATGTAAAATTTGCTTCGAATTCGCCATGAACTCCCATTTCCCCTCTCTTTGCATTTCAAGAGAGACTAAGGGCTCAAATTCTTCCTGTCGAGTCAAGCCACGTATTCGGCGTATAGGTTTTTGAGTTGGAATGGTTCAAAAAATCAAGGAGTTAAAGATTGCGCCAGATAGTCTTGATTTTCTTTTAATTGTTGTATTTTGTTATCTTTGGGCCTAAGTATTTTCCGTCTTTTCCTTTTTGTATTTATTATTATTAATTATCTGAGTAGACTAGGACAGGTACAAGTAGAAATGGGTCAAAAATCCACAACAAATGGGTTCAAATACCGGTTCAGGAGGACAGAATAACCGGATTTGGATCCAACTACCTCTCTCTCCCTCTCTTTTATTTTTATTGCTTGCCTGCCTGTTATTAATTGTCATTAGTTTTAGGGTTAAAAGGCTCAAATCCCCCGAGACGCTATTTCATTTTGAATAATTCAAATCAATCGTTTTCTAAACGGACTTAAAGATAATAAGTTTTGCAAATTAATTAACTCTCTTAAGTAATAGGTTAGTATTTAAAATAATTTTTGGCAAGTTCTAAGCAATTCTTAAAATTAAAAAAAAACAAAAAGTTAAGCAATTTTTAGCCAAATAAGTTAGTTGCCAAAAAACCACGTTAGTGGTATTTTAGGTGCCTTAAACACCTTCCTAAAATATAAATAGGAATCCCCGAACCCCTCTAAATGTTTTCAATTGATTTTTCTGTTAACTCTTTTAAAAACATAGTTTTCTTAATTTTCTCAAAAATTAAGTGGCGACTCTAAAAAGGTCGAAAACATATAAAAAATACATTTTTCGGTTAAAACACACACAAAACTCAAACCAAATAAAAAACACCAGATTTCATCATCTTTTTTCCAGCATATTGAGTTCTGACTGAGTATAAAATGGAAAAAGGAGGAGGACTGGTGGTGCGGGGACGTGTAGAGATCGATACGAGGCAGCCATTCGGGTCAGTGAAGGAGGCAGTCATGTTATTTGGTGAGAAAATTTTGGCTGGAGAAATTTATGCCAAGCAACTCAAAGAGGTTCTTTTTCTTCTCCTTTTGACTTACACTTTATTTTGAATTAACCATGTGAGAGTTGATGTAGTAAAGCAAAAATTCATATAGTCGACCCAAACTTGCTAATGATTGGGGACGTAGCTATTGTACGAAAGAAACTACACAAGGCAACATAGATGAAAACAACAATGCTAATGAAATTGAAAACAAGATAGAAATATAAGTGTAGGGAACAACTAAAAGTGTCAAAAAGATGAATTTATACTGATCAGAATAAGTTGTGTTAATACATGGACAGATCATTACTTAGGCTGAAATAGGCTTTAGAACAGGCCATAAACCAACCCTCTGGTTTGAATTGGACAGATCAAAATAAACTAAGCTAATGGTTAAACGGGTCATTATTTTCATCGACTAGTTTTGTCACTCTAAACACAACTATTTAAGCCCTCAACTCTCTTAGGTGCAGAGCAAGGCAAGTGGTGAACAGAACCAGTCTAAACTTGAATCACCAGTGATATTTGAGATTGAAGAGACGAAGCAAAACCTCCAGAAAAGTAAAGAAGAAGGAACATTCATCGCACATTGCCTTCAATATCTAAAAGAAGAGCTAGAACTAACAAAAAGAGAGATACAACAATTGAAGACAAGATAACAGAAGCAGAAAGTACCGTTAGCGCTGGATAATCCTGAGATTGATGAAGAGCTCAAATTCATCGAGAATCCGTCATCCAAAGTTGAAGCCAGAACACAGTTTCAAGAGGAAGATGACAATGAGATAGAGTTCAAGACAAAGAGGTCTGTTAAATTTGCTACTACACCTTTACTCACTAGGATCATTGTCAGCAAAGATCATGTAAATAAAGAAATGGAGACTAGTCCTTCACAACTTAAGAAGAAAATGAAAAGGAAAATGAGGCCTTTAATCCCTTTGATTAGTGGATTGTTTTCCAAGAAGAAGGGAAATCAAGAACACTGATATTTGTAAAAAAAAGATCGAGCCCTGGATATGGAGTCATCTTTCTAAAGGAGAGCTTTACCCCCATTGTTGGACTTACCATCACAAATTCAAATATAGTCAGATCTCAATACAGATACTAGGTACCAAGTTGGAAACCAAAACAAATAACCACAAAAGACAGGTAGAGGAAATGATTGCATCTCATGTTCGTTTTCACCAGGAAAACAGATGATTCAATATGAATATATCAAATGACTCAAGTTAATACAGATTTCAATATCAGTCTAAGAGTATTTGAAGAAACAGTTCAATAAGAAAATAGAGAACATACTGATATTGTTATCTTGAGTACCTAGGTCACCCGAAGCAGAACTGGTAAAATGATAAATTTACACCATATCTACTAATATACCTCATTCGATGTTCACCAAATCTACTAAAACTACACACAACATGATAAAACGTTTAAAGGAGGATACCAATGTATCTTGTATAGCTACAACAAATTCAAGTTGGTTATAACTCAAATTCTATGCAATAGTAACAGGTTGAGTTGGTATGTCTCTCTCACTTTTGCACCTGTACAAGCAAAAGTCCTAGATGTCAAGACACAATTATATGTTTTGAAAACCAAGTAACTAAGTTGAAAATAAATAAATATATGCTTTGAAATGGATTGTTGGGGATCAAGATTGAAAGAAAAATAGATATTCCTCATCAAGTTTTCTCAGTTCCATATTTGTGTGTCGGCCAGTATATCTCAGGTGATGCAGTTAAGCCAACACCACTTCGCTCCCTCTGTTCTTCTGGAGGGTGAATCTTTTTGAACATTAAATAATTTACTTGTGATTGAAAAAACTTTTATTTATTTATTTTCAAAAAATGTGATTGAGAAGACCATCATCACAATGAGAATACAAGGCAATATGAAATGTCCAAATGCAATTTTAAAAATAATTGCTAGTACCTCCTTAAAGAACAAAAACTACAACTTCACTGAAGTAATCGAAGTCAAGTTAAGATAATTTGAGGTTTACCATCATTTGCTCACTATCGGTTCAAAGAATTATGAATAAAGCAGCCCCCAAGACTTTAACTTAGTGGTAAGAATGCAACGCGTGATGTGAGTGTAGGCATACATCATCGGCACAAACCTAGTAGTTAAATGGAGACATGTAGAGGATCAAGCCTATTTTACATTGAGGTGCACCACTGACTCTCAGAGATTTCTCCTTTATGAAAAGAATATTCTGAACAAATGGACAATTAATTAATCAAGTTTGGAGCATACCTATTACAATTTGATCGAGAAGCGTAATTATGATTACTGCAATTTGTGCACATCCAGTCCCCATCACGCCATTGCTTTGCCCTGATAAAAACATGCAACAACACAATTTGAAAAATGAGCGTAAAGAATTGTCTCTAGCACTATACTTAGATGTAGAACATGATTGTTTCGTCTGGAGCTAGTCATCTTGCATTATCAGTTTGCAGTTGGTTTTGCTAGTTGAATCATTTTTTTTGTTTTTTTGGTTAGAAAGCCAGTTGCATCGTGATAATACAGATCTGAACATATTAGATGAAATTGTGCAAACAAAAGATTGATATATTTTTAATGGGTAATTAAACGAAGATCCTTTAATAATAACGTACAACAAGCCTTGCTAGGTTGCTAGAAGCCCTGTATCAGTTGTCTTTCAATGCAGTGACTGGAAAAGTAAAAGAATTTTCAGCTAAAAAGAGGAAAAAGAAATGGAAACAAACAATCTGATAATACCCTCAAATCACATCAAACTTCAGACATTTTTATTTTTTTTCAAAGACAGTGGTGTCCGGGCATTACTTGCACCTTGACAAATTCCACCTGGTACCTGCTAACTCCCATTACCACAGGTAATGAATAACTATGTTCTACAAAGCTTAAGCAAATGGGAAAAACACATGTATTATGTAACTCAGCCAACTAGCATAACCTTATCTGTATTTATTTTTTGAATTGGTGATTTTAACCTTATCTTTATATTTTGCCCATCATTAGCAATTCTGGATTTAGAGTTGTAGCTTGTCCATTTTCTCTTTCCTGCTCCTAGTAAAGATGTCATATATGCTTCACAGCCTATTCACCCTTTTTCACAATTAGAATATGTAATTGTTCCTATTGTAACAAAAACTCTCGATGATGGCTTGTTGTCCAGCCATTTAATTTGGTGGTGTTTAGGAACAAATTATCATGTGATTGTTGCACTACTATTTTCCAAAATAAATGATCCTAGTGCTACGTCAGTTTGAAGTATAAATGTGCGTATCTTCTGCTGTCTCCACTAGTCAGTCTAAATAACCTACAAACATAAGTACATAATAAAATCATACCCTTTACCAAGGAGTGTAGGTGTTGCTGGTACACGAGGAATTGCATGTTGGCTTGCAAAGGAAGCACCATTAAATTTTCATTAAGGAAGATAGTTCGGATTGCAGTAAGTTGATTTCCCCCTGAATCCCCCATCCATTCTGCTCCTGGATAGCCTTGTTGATACCCAAATGTCTAAAAGTTCAAATAAAAGACTGTAAGAATGTCAACCAAACAATCCATAACATCAATTTATCGATATCAATACCAGAAGATGGTTCCTTACATGCCCTGCACTCAGCCTCTTGTTGTCCCAATCAAGAACAAGTTCCTCATATGCTAATCGCTTTGTTCCAAGAGCTTCATTGTGTGAGGGAAGACAGGAGAGACCACACTAGTTCAGTCACACGCACAGATTACTGGACTAAAAGCAAACATGTGCAGGTAAAAAGACGGGCACAATTTTCTTAGCCAAAGAGCAACAATATACACAGTGAAATCCCACAGAGTAGGGTCTGGGTAAGGAAAGTGTACGCAAACCTTGCCTCTATCTCGTGGAGGTAGAGAAGTTGCTTACTAAAGACCCTTGGCTCAGGTGAAGCAAATCAAAAACATAATGGAAAGGAGAAACAACAGCAAAGGAAACACGACAACTAATAGGAAACCAGTGCTGAGAATACAAGTAAGGAACAGTACCATCAGTAAAATAGTGACATCACCTACCCAAGCATAATAAACAACAGATGATGACAGATACCAAAGCTAAAAAATAGCAAGTCCAAGCAAAACAACTAACGGCTTCCCTTTAATCTTTCCACTATGTTACAGCAAAAAAAAATAATTATTTTTAAATAAAGATTCAGCTCAGAAATATCAACATGTCCAAATGTTCAAATCATTTTTTCCTCCCAACACAAGTAAAATTAATTGGAAGCCCTTGCTCAATATATGTCATGTATGTATAGGTTCCAATGTTTTGGCAGGAACTAAAATGAAAATGGGAAAATTAGTCAGCTATAAAGTAGAAAAAGTTAAAAAGAGCTCTACAAGGACAGTGACTATGACAAGCGAGGGATGCTCAAGTGTAAGCACCCTCCACCTCCAACACTGAGGTTGCGGGTTTGAGTAACCAAGGGAGCACAAAGTGTGATCTAAGGTGGAGGGTAACAACAAAAAATTAAAATAAGGACAGTGACTGCATAAGCATTCTGATATAAATATATACTTCTTTTGCATAATGTATAAGCTTGTGATCTATACTCATTAATTAATGGAAAACCAATGAAAGATTTATGATGTGCAAACCTTTAATAGGGGTACAAGCAAGAGAAGACGATGAAGCTGGAGGTGCAGAAGCATTGCATTTTTGCACTACAAGAGAAGATGTGAATCCACATGAAACCACCAGTTAAAATGATTTTTGATACATTGGAAGTATTTAATGTTCTATTTACAAATACCTGAGCTCGAAAAGAGTAGTTGTGAAAGCCACAACTGTAGACTCCAGGAGTGTGCAACAGTCTATACCGATCAGTTGACTGGCTTTGGTATTGACCAGCCTCCCCTAGAGACCAGTTAGAGCTCAAGGGAAGTTGTTGGAGAGATCCATGTCCTAAGAACCCAATGTTAAACCTTTGTTCCATACCTCCTTGTGTCCTGGCAAAATAACTTGGATGAGATAGGAGAGATGCTCCAGGGATTGCAATTGCTGGCATTGTTGATACCTCCTTCGGTTGTCCACATTTTTTGCACTTCTCTCTTAATGCATAATTGTTGTTAGTGCAACCTAATGGAGCATCCCCACACACAAACAATGCACATTGCATCCAGGAAGAGGAAACAAGCCAAGAATACGCACGCCAACCTCGCCATCCAAGATGAAAAAAGACAGGAGAAAACATAAAAAACTCAACCTAGCTGAAATCAGGTTTATCATAAAGTTTAACATAACAAATCAATCTCTCTTAAAATATGAATAATGCATAACAACCTCTACTATATTTGGTAACAACAACATATCCACTGAAATATCACAACTGAGGTCTGGGAAGGTACAATGTATGCAGACCTTACCACCACCTCGTGGAGGTAGATAGAGTACTATCGAAAGACCTTGGGCTCAAATGCAACAAATTCTGGTATAAAGAAGGAGACAATAAAGAGAATATATCAAATAACAAGGAATCAGTGCAAATGTCTACTAGGGTAGAATAGTTAAAAAACAATAATAAACAATGATAAATATAAAACACAAGAACTACAATAACACAACTGATACCATCGCACACAACAGCCACGCAAGACAACACTACAATACCTACTAACCTTCTACCCTAATACGTGTCGTCTATACCCTCCTACCTAGGGTCACATCCTTGGTAACCTGAAACTACATCATATCATGTTTATCACCTCTCCCCAATGATTCTTCGGCCTACCACTACCTCTTCTCTATAACCAACTTCTCACACCTCCTCACTAGTGTGACCATCTTAGCCTCGCTTCTCTCATCTTGTCCACCACAATATCTGGCAAAGACAATTCAAAATAGTCAAGTACTAGTAGCTTTTGGTTTATGATTTGCTCATGAACATCATTTACATCATCTTTATTTAGTCCATTTGGATTCTATAATTTACCTAATGACAACATACGCTTATAAAGCACCCTATATTCAATCTCATTGTTTGGCTTGTCTTTATAGGTAATTAATTGATGTACAAAAACCCTAAGTGAGTTAGAAAAAAAAGAGAAATAACCAAGAACTGCATAGCTCACCAAAGCGATAGAGCAAATAATGCAATATGTTGTACGAAACAAATGGCAAGCAGCCAATTTATATATTACTTTAAAAGCATAAAGTCCTTAGAAATGTTGATTGAATTCTTTGAGCTTCATTAAAAAACTTGATAATAGACAAAAAAAATCATTTACTTTTTCCCTTATATTTAGTATTTTGAAATCAACTAAAATTATATGTACTAATTTCTTACTTATTTCAATTAGGTACGAATCCTAAAACTTTGGTATTCTTTCAATTGAGATTTTATCTTATGTAAATCTTTTATTTATTTGAACTATATGATATGCATATGTAGTATAATTCAATTTACTGTGCACAAAAAAACGAAATCAAAGTTGATTTTTAGTAGTAGTTCATGAGACCTCACGGCAATTCGGGTTTCTTACAATTTGGTTTCCAAAGCACTCTATTTTTCTGTAAGTATCACCATCTCATATTGGCTTTACAAAGGTTGGATGCTAAATTTTGTATTAATATATTAAGAATGCGTTTTATTCTCACACTTACTTGTAAATATGGCTCCAATAGACACAAAGTTACTAGTTTAAAAAAAAGCACATTTATAAATTGATATGTTGTCGTGCGTATAATTCAAACGCATAATATAAGAGATCTAACATGTGGTAGACAAAAAATACTAATAGACAAAATATCTCTAATAAAAATCATTGCAAAGTACGTAACATTATTGAAACAAGATTCTAAAAAATAAAGCACACATAATAGTATGAAAAATAATATGAAATTCAAATTTTCATTTTGATGCATAGACTTCAATAAGAGATATTATTCGATGATATTAGTGAAGCACTAGATCAATTACTTGCATCCTTTGGTGGGGGTTATGCGGAGGACGAAGCTCCATTTTCTAGCTGCTTCAATTGGACATTTAACAAACCCTCAGCGGTATTTAACCATTCTTTGAACTTGTCTTTTCCTTAGCATTGAACTGGTCCATGGCCTCCCACCAACCTCTAACTCTAGCCTCGTTCATTTGATCTATCATTCGTATTATTTTCTTTGCAGTTTCTTCCCTTGCATCAAAGTCATTTAGCCTATCATTTATTTTGAATCACATTGTTGCGTGTCTCTACAGCAGCGAATTGTGCATAGATATATTGTTGTGGGACTTATAAAATGACCGATGACTACATTAGCAATCGGATGAACATATGAGTACAGCTTACCGTTTTGAGAAGAGAAAAATATTCCAAGTTCGACATCACATTCTCGAACGAGTTCACTTGTTTTCTTATATAAGCCTAAACAACGTTTAGAAAATGAGGTATATCAAGCAGCTTTTGTATCATGATTATTTATACACATAAATTGGAAATTATTCACCATGATATTAAATTTCAAGTAAAATATTGCAATGGAAAGTAATCTCTTTTTTTCATATGAAAATTATAGTAGAACATTTTTATTGAATTAATACTTAATTAAACATTTCATAATGATAATTATCAATTGATAAATTTCATTAGTATCTTATTGAACGTTAATTCAATAAAAATGTTCTACTGTAATTTTCATCTTAAAAAAAAGATTACTTTCCATTGCTATATTTGACTTGAAATTTAATTATCATGGTGAATAATTTTCCAATTTATGAGTATAAATAGTCATGATATTTCACTTTTTTGTATGTCACATTTCTTGAAAACAATTGATCAACATATTCTATTGTATACTAGCATGGAGTGTAAGAAAACACCAAGACGCCAAAAAATTCCAATAGAGAAAATAGAAAAAAAAAGTTGCTCGATATGCCTCATTTTCTAAACGTCGTTTAGGCTTATTAAGAAAGCTAGTGAACTCGTTCAAGAATGTGATGTCGATCTTGGAATATTTATTTCTTCTCAAACCGGTAAGCCGTATTCATTTGTTCATCCGACTGCTAATGTAGTCATCAATCATTTTATATACCCACAACAATAGATCTATGTGCACAATTCGATGCTGCAGAGGCACACAACAATGTAATTCAAATGAATGATATGCTTAATGACTGATGCAAAGGAAAAAGCTTCAAAGGAAAAAGCTTCAAAGAAAAAAGTACGAATGATGGATCAAATGAACGAGGCTAGATTTAGAGTTTGGTGGGAGGTCATGGACCAGTTCAATGCTGAGAAAAACACCAAGTTCAAAGAATGGTTAAATACTACTGAGGGTTTGTTAAATGTCCAATTGACGCAGCTAGAAAATGGAGCTTTGTGCTCCGCACAACCCCCATCAGAGGATGCAAGTAATTGATCTAGTGCTTCACTAATATCATCGAATAATATCTCTTATCGAAGTCTATGCATCAAAATGAAAATTTTAATTTCATATTATTTTTCATATTATTATGTGTGCTTTATTTATTAGAATTTTGTTATTTTGTTTCAATAATGATACGTACTTTGCAATGATTTTTATTAAAGATATTTTGTCTATTAGTATTTTTTGTCTCATACATTTTTTATCTCTTAATATTATATTATGCGTTTGAATTATACGCACAACAACATATCAATTTTTAAATGTTTTTTTAAACTGGTCACTTTGTGTCTATTGATAGAAACAGATCAGTACATGGGCTGACTAGGGTCATATTTTCAAGTAAATCCAGATCCTATGATCCCATGTCTGTAATGAATCTAACACATCAATAATAGATACAAGATCATTAGGCCGAATCTGATTACACCTAAATCATAGAATCTAGATACATTTCAGTTTGATCTGTTCCATACTATTTTCTATATTCTCAAAACACTTAGATTTTTATCCTTCTAGATTTTCCACCATATGTTGGCTGGTACGATTCTCCACGTACGTCTGCTTCTTGCTGTAATCCCACCTTCTTCCCAACTTTGAAGGGCCTTTGTAACCTTTCTTGGCATAGTCCAGGAGAATCCTTTAAGGTTAATGAATAGCCTTCAAAGCTGACATGTGATCTAGAAGTGAAGGAACAAATGTCGAACAATTTCTGCTTGTACTCTGCAAAAAAACACAGCTCAGACATAAAATTATACCTTTTTTCATCAAATTGTCTTGTGTAAGAAAAACTTCCTTAGATAGGAGCCAAATAAAACATGATACCTTGTAGGGTATATTCGCTTTCCATTAAGTTTTCCAGGGCTAGTTGACATTCTGTTGATTGTGACTATTCAACCATCTGTATGCTTTGCCTACCCTAAAGGTTCATTTGCCTCTGTACTCCCACCAAAGTTCATCTTCCCCTTCTTATGTTACTTTAAACTGGCCAATAGTGTTAAGGAATTCTGCAACTTCCCAGTCATTTGCTAGTCATTTGTTTGTATTTTGAAACTGATGAATGGTTATACAATTAGTCCTTATGAACTAATTGTTCAACATTTTTTACTTGGGGTAGTTTGTTACATGGGTCATGAGAGGGAAATTAACTTCTGTCTTCTCACCAAAAGCACTTTCTGAAAACTTGTTTCCAAAATGAAGAGATTTTAAACCTTGACCAAATTGACTATAGAAGCTTATCAGCTAAATACCCTTGCCACCACATTAAGTAAAGTAACTTTTACGTCCTTTCATCCAAGAGCCCCAATTTTATCTTATTTCACTCCTTCATTTCAAAAGTATCTGTAACGACCTGCTTAGTCGTTTTGAGCAGCAGATTTTATTTCTGGAAAACTGTCTGAGACGACGTATCCAACGACGGACCGTCATGGGCACGACGGACCGTCGAGGGTGTCTCATTCCAAACACTTGAAATTCTTATATTTGAGTGCTGAAATCGACTCTCTGAACTCTGTGACGGACCTGCAGGACGGACCGTCACAGACATGACGGACCGTTGTGAGGTTCCGTTTCAAAACACTTCAACTCTTGAGAATTGGGTACTGAGAGCAATTCTCTGAAGTCTGTGACGGACCTGCAGGACGGACCATCACAGACATGACGGGCCGTTGTGAGGTTCCGTTTCAAAACACTTCAACTCTTGAGAATTGGGTACTGAGAGCAATTCTCTGTCCGTCATGACGGAAGTGCAGGACGGACCGTCGTAGGCACGACGGACCGTCACAGGTTGCGTAATCCCAGTCTGGGTCAAATTTCTGGGTAAGTTTTAAAGGGGAGTTTTGGACTATTCTTGCTATAATTATAAATTTCGTGGGTCAATGTTAAAAACTCAATTTCTTGGGGGTGTGAAGGAGATAACCTTGAGTTACTTATTGGGTTATTTCCTCATCTTTTATACCTAATTATATGCTAAATTAGGGAAAAGAGAGAGAGTTTGGAAGAAGAAAAAATAGAGAGAACAAGGAGAAGAAAGAAACGATCTATAGAGAGAGACAACCAAGAGGAAACAAGAAGCTTGAGAGATTGCTTGCTTGATCAAGAATCCTTGGTGAAGGTAGGTTATGGTTTGATACTATTCGTAGTAAACTCTTAATAGTGAATGATATGTATTGGTAGTATTGTAAACCCTTCTATATGCTTAATCTTATGCTTGCATGAATGTGATTATGTGATTGTGATAAAATAAGCATAATGAAGCTTTTGAATCCAAAATCTTGAAGAAACCCTAATTCACCTTGTTATTGATGATGCCTTGGTATAAAAGAAGGCTTGATGAATTGGTAGAATTAGGGGATCGGAGTCACGTTCGAACATAGTATTAGTGGATCGGGTGTCACGAACCGACACGTAGAATTATGTGATGGAGTCACGTTCCGACCACATAGTTTAGTGGACGGGTGTCAAGAACCGACACGTAGAATTAGGGGCTCGGAGTGCCCGTTCCGACACATAAGTATTCGTGGCTCGGGTGTCACGTTCCGACACATAGTATTAGTGGGTCGGGTGTCACGAACCGACACATAGAATTAGGGGATCGGAGTGTCACGTTCCGACACATAGAATTAGGGGATCGGAGTGTCACGTTCCGACACATAGTATTAGTGGATCGGGTGTCACGAACCGACACGTAGAATTAGGGGATCGGAGTGTCACGTTCCGACACATAGTATTAGGGGATCGGGTGTCACGAACCGACACGTAGAATTAGGGGATCGGAGTGTCACGTTCCGACACATAGTAGTAGGGGATCGGG